>JAQIYI010000559.1:0-17622 GCA_034700265.1 Polyzonium germanicum | reverse complement strand
GGCCGAAGTTAAGAAGGAGGCTGGAAATTGCGCCTACAAAAACAAAGACTACAAACTTGCTCTGCAACTCTACACGGAAGCAATTGGCACGTTGATCGTCACCTATATTAAATAAAAAAAATAAACATTAATTATTTAAATTTTATTTATTTGTTTTCCAGAACTGTGTCCAACTTACGCACCTTATTACGGTAACCGTGCCGCTTGCCATATGATGCTCGGTCAGGTGAGCGACGCTCTCGAAGATGCCCGTCTATCAACACGGCTCGATGAAAGATTTGTCAAGGCTAGCTGACTTTACACATTAGCTTTAAAGATGTTTTCTGACAAAAAACGACTAATTAAATTAGTTACCGGTAGTTCCAAGTTAAAAAGGCCTCATCATTTACGCAGGGTCACGTGCGCGAGGCCAAGTGTCATTTGGCGCTGGGCGATGGAGTAGCAGCAGAACGCGCTCTTTTGAAGGCCATGCAGGTGGAACCGAACACCAAAAGTATCGTCGACGAGGCAAGTGAAATGTAGCCGGACTTGCGTCTGAGATCTTATAAAATAAAAATGAATCAAATGAAACTCAAGTCGTTTAATTAATGCACAGATGAACGTCGTGCGAACCTTTCTATCGTACATGAGCGAAGCCACCAGCAACTTCGCGAAGCGTGATTACCGAACGTGTCTCTATCACGTGGACCGCACTCTGCAGTACGCCACGTCAAGTGTGCCGCTCAAGCTGCTGAAGGCCGAATGCCTGGTGTATTTGGTTCGCTACGACGAAGCTCAAAACATCGTCTAGTGAGTTTTTGTCAATTTCTTGTATATTAAAATTTCAAATTTTCAAATTCCTTTCAAAGTGAATTTTTTTTTAATTTTGTATTTTGTCTACTACTCTAAGTGATATTATGCGATCGGACTCGAAGAATGCCGACGCGATTTACGTCCGTGGACTCATGCTCTACTACCAGGACAACGTGGACAAGGCGTTCGCTCATTTCGCACAAGTTCTAAAGTTGGCGCCGGATCACGAACGCGCTCGAGACGTCTACAAGGTCCGTCCACTGCAACGTGTTTCGTATAAAAAATAAACAAATTCTTACTACACTAGGCGAGTAGGATGTAATGCACCACAAATAGTCTGAGCGAGAGTAACACGTGAGATGAAAATATTTTTTCACCTAATTTTATACGATTTGATCGTACTTTAAATATTTTATATAATTTGATCATTTATTTAAACTATAAAACTTGATAATCTCTTAATTCAACTACTACTGGTGTTTATCTCGCTCTGCAATTATTGGTCGTGGTCGCCGCATTCTAAATGTGTACCTTTATGTTCAGCGTGTCAAGAGCCTGAAGCAGAAGAAGGAAGAAGGCAACCAGGCGTTTCGAAGCGGACTCATCCAGAAGGCTTACGACATTTACACCACTGCTCTGGCAGTCGATCCAAACAACGTCTTTACGAACGCCAAGCTTTATCTTAACAGGGCCATCGTCTGCTCGAGGGTGCGTCTGCGCATTTATCTTCTTTTTTGACAATTCTAAAAACAAACAAAAATGGAACATGATCATAAATCTTACGGGTATATCCCTCAGAGTTATAAGGAAAACAAGTCTCAAGTCGCGTTCAAGTGTTCCTTATAACCGTTGGGGCTACAAAATTTTACTTGCTATTTAAAGTTGAACAATCACAACCAAGCGGTCAAAGACTGTACGTCAGCGATCCAATTGGACGAGAGCTACGTCAAGGCCTACCTGAGACGAGCTAAATGCTACATGGACATGGAGATGTTCGATGAGGCCGTACGCGACTACGAGCAAGTCTGCAAACTGGACAAATCAAGACGTGAGAAAGTTATTTACTGCCAGCTTTCTCCTACCAATTTCAATGTACCTTTTTATTTTGTTTTTCTCTAGAAAACGTGAAGCTGCTGCAGGACGCAAAATTGGAGCTGAAGAAAAGCAAGCGAAAAGACTATTATCGAATCCTTGGAATAGCGCGAAACGCAACTGACGACGATATCAAGAAAGCATATCGCAAACGAGCTCTGGAACACCATCCGGGTACGTGTGACGTCACAACAGCGCGTTGCAATTTTAGTTCATTTGTATTTTCTTGTTCAAGGGAGATGTTGTTTTGCTGCGGCAAAACTGGTTCCAGCCAAACATGTTTGTTTGTGTGATACACAATTGCAAAATAATGTTTAGCGTTACCAGCCTCACTGTTAAAATCTAAAACATGATATTGTTGAGCTAAAAAACGCCAAACGCAAAACTAAACCTAACATTATTAATTTTGAATATTGGAAAACACAGACCGTCATGCGAGTGCGACGGACTCGGTCAAGAAGGAACAAGAGAAGAAGTTCAAGGATCTTGGCGAAGCTTACGGAATTTTATCCGATCCCAAGAAGAAGTATCGCTACGACAGCGGACAAGACATGGACGCTTGTGACGGCGGCCATGGAGGAGGTTTGAATGATTATTTTTGCAATTCAACCAGGCCCTCTCTAAGTGTCTTCATCGAGTCCCGATTACATACATGTAATCATGTTTTTTTTTTTTTTTGGCAGATTTCGATCCGTACAACATTTTCCAGACGTTCTACCACGACGGCAGTGCTGGAAACTTCACCTTCAGCAACATGCCCAGTGGAAGCGCCGGCGGTGGCGCTTTTCCAGGAGGATTCACGTTCCAATTCCAATGAATTCATGCATAGAAATAAAATATATCATCAATCGACAAGCATTTGTAGAATGTTGAAAAATTTCATTCTGAGACCTATCTTTTCAAATTTCACTTGAAGTTTGAAAATAAGGTTTTTTTTAACTGAACCCCCTTCAAGCGAAGCTGGTGTTTACACTGTTGTACATGTAGTGGTGTACAGTCGATTTTCTTTTTCAAGGCCCAGACTGACTTTTCAATCGCCTTTTGTTATAAGCTTAAGAGGTCGTCTGAATGTCGGGAATAAATGTCCATAATTAGGACTGAGTTGTTTGAATTAACATGTTAACAAAAGTTTGTAAATCAGGTTCCGAGTTAATAAATTTAAATATTCCTAAACTTTACTTGTACATATACATTTTGCTTTAGTGCGGATTCGCGAGGCATTCGAATTTTGCGTGCGATTTGCCGCGATTTAGATTCGTCTTGAGATGAGAAAACCCGATGATGGCAGCCTTTAATCTGCCTTTTATTAAAGTATCTTTTCAGACTCTTTCTGATAAAAACTCAAAATGTTTTAATATAAGCGTGAGCACATTTTAAAATATACAAACAATAAGGCGATGGAGGGCAAGGGGAAAGATGAAAAATAATAATAATTTGATTGAACTTTTTTTTGTTTTTTTATAAATGCACGCGATCTGATCATGTGACAATTGACACTGACGTCCAATAGGGCGGCCAGCCATTTATAAATCTGTCCGTTTGTGTGGCTCGTAATTTGTCATAAATAAAAGTTATAATTACTCTGGAACAAACAAAAAGGCTTTACTCAAACAACATTCAACTTTTAAAATAAGTGTTTTCTTCCAAAAGTTGGATGAAACATTTTTAAAAAGTTGGATTGAGTGAAATCCATCCAGCCAATTAATTAATGAGGATGTTTCGATAATAATAATAAACGTAATAAAAAACGGAATTTGTGTAACAAGCTCATTGAAACATTTAACTCACTCTGGATCCAATATGAACGGCAAGCGGGCGCAGCGAGGGAACAGGAACAAGATTTAAGGAACAGGATGATTGTAATAAAATGTAAACAAGTTTAAAGTAAATAGAATTAACAATTCACTGTACAAAAAAAGAGAAAAAATCTGCATTTTTATGTTTTTTTGTTCTATTTTATATCTTAGTTAATTAATTATCTGTCTATGCATGCCTTTGTACACGGTTGTATGACGTCATCCAACAGTGGTGTCTTGACATCTCATCTAGAGGTGCTGTGGCGGTTATCGAAGATCCTCCAAGATATTTTTTTTGTAGCTAGTCATCAATCGACTGGCGACCTGCGATGTAATATTTATGACCTTTATGTATAAGTATCACGGGATCTTAATGAATAGACGTCATCATAGGCAATCACCTGCTCTGTGTTTCCACGCTATTTGGCGACCTTGCGCTTCGTTGACTCAAACTCATTCGACTTGGACGGTAGGCCTCCATGCTAGAGTCGCTACTCGCGCTACTCTGCGATTCGCTGCGAGGGTAAAATTACAAATTAAGATTACACGCATGTCGCCCTTCGCTACACTTTACCAATAACCAGGCTATTAGTTTGTGTCCAGGCGAGCCAAGGACGTGCGAAAATGTACGCAATGCAGCGATTTTGGGTGCGATTTACACGAGTAGAATCGCCAAACCTGTCTGAAGCGTCGCTGTCGGCGTTGTCTTCCATGGCAGCTTGCAGATCCTCTATCCTCTTGAGAGCGAGTTTGAGGTCCGATCGCACCGTTTGGTTCTCAGTGTCTGCGTTTTCAAGCGCCATTTCCTACAAAATTAATGCTAGATTAATTGACTAACACTTTAGGAAGGTGGCTCGACTCGAGATAATCGCTAGACATCCTGGAGAAAAGCATTTATTTTCCATTACAGTAATGTAGCTAAGCCTGTCCTGACAAGAGAAAATCCATAGGCAGCTTGAAAGATGTCTAAGAGGCTGTCTCGACTCGAGACATGCACTGGCTTGAAACGCGAATTAGTGATTCAAACAAATAAAAATAAATTCTAAAAGGAGACTTGCCAGCTCTCGTCTCTTTTGAGCAGTTTCCAGTTCGCGTTGCTGTTGAGCGCCGCTGTCCTCCTTGAGTTCGCGAATCTGCCGCTGCAGCCGGCGACTCAGGTCGACGGACTGCTGTTCCTTGGCTCGCAGCGCGTCGCACTCTACGTTCAACTTGTCTACGACGTCGTGAAGCCGCGCCAGCTGCGACTCGAGTCGCGTTTTCGTGGTCGCCTCCAGTTCGAGGCGCGTTTCCAATTCTCGAGCTTTGAGTTCTAGTCGACGCTGTTCGCCGACGCTCATCGCGGTGCCGGCCTCGCCCTCTAGCAGCTCGAGTCGACTGGTCAGCTCGGCCACTTGCTCTCGCAGAACGCCGCGCTCGGTCTCGAGCTCGGAAACCTGAGACGTCGCTTCCGACAGCTGAAGCTGGTCGGCGGACAATTGCGCCACCGAAGATCGATACTTGCGCATCACTTCGGCCAACTCTTCTTCGCCCTCCTCAACTTGAACGGCCAGTTCACTCTTCTCGCGCGACAACAAGGTCACCTTTTTCTCCAACTGTGAGCAAACACCAATGTTTTGAAAACTAATTAATTTAAAGCTCCAGAATAACATTACAGAAAAATTGGTTCCGTTAGAGCAAGTACCACTAATTTGACACCCTCGTTTTAGCATTTTTATCATTGGAATCTGAAGAATTACTTAATTTAATCCAACTGAACTAATTTAAGGTTTAATTAAATTAGATTAGACTAATTTGTAGCATAATTAGAATAAGATTAACTAGCCAATGTATCCAAAAAAACGCTTAAGAATATATTTCAACAGCATAAAGACGTTCTGCACCTCTTGCTTAGCCTTGGTCACGTCCTCCACCTGTGATGTCACTTCCTGCAACTCCATTTCGGCACCCTGACGCGCCTTGATGGCCGCCATGCGAGCGAATTCAGCGTCCTCGAGCTTATCAAGTACAAAACCAAAAAAAAATCCCAGTCAGCTCTAAATTGTTATAGAAGTTTGAAAAAAGGGAAATTGTCGATTTGTCGGCCAACCTGATGCTTGAGTTGCCTGATGACGGATTTGGAAGGAGCGTCTTCGCGACTGCGCTCGAGCACCGTGTGCGCGTCTCGCAGAAGAGCTTTGGTGCGCTTCAGGTCCTTGCGCAGTCGATGAACCGTTTCGGCATCGTGGCCGAACGGCGGCGCTCGTTCTTGAAGGTCGGCCATCTTGCGCTCAAGTTCGTGACGCTCGCGGATCAGAGCTTGGCGTTCATCATGCTCCGTTTCCAGCTGGTGTTCCAGGATCTTGAGCTGACACGAGAAATAAAGTGTTGCAGGAAGTTGTTGTAGGGAATCATGCTTTTTCAGAGATTGAAAAACAAAATTAAGAAAAAAAAAAGCAATTTACCTTTTTCTGACAGCCTGCTCGCGTCTCCTCAATCTCCTCCTCCTTCTGCGACAATTCCTTTCGATATTCCTTGCGGACGTTTTCCAAGTTCATTTCCAGACGAAGTTTCGCCTGATTTAATTAACGAAAAAGCGGCTTTTAAAACGCGCGGCGGAATATAAAAATTAATAATGATTCAAAATTCAAATTAACCTGCTCCAGCATCTGCAGTTGTCCAGCCAGATCATCCAGTTCCTCTTCCTGGTCCTTCATTTTCAACTCAAGCTCGTGTTTGGCGCGCTTCAGCTGGGCCAGCTTGACAACCAACATTTAAAAATAAAAAAAATAAAAACAAAGCAAATAAATCAATTAATATCTATTAAGATTTGATTGGAAGCACCAACGTAGTTAAGATTTTCTTCAATTAGGCCGATCTGAAATCAGCCAGATGGGCTTGTGGGAGAAGAATTAAATGGTACAAAAGTTACTAAACAGTGAGTCAAGGTGGAAAATTATCAAATAAAATAATAAATCTGAATACACCTTAACTCAAGGTCATCATTCTTTTTTGGAAAGATCTACTCTATGAGAATACTCACCTCTTCGTCTCCTTTATTGCCAAATGTCAGGTCGTCCAATTCTCGAGTCAGCGCTCCAAGTTTCTCGTCTTTCATTTCCAAATCCAACTTAAGGCTCTAGAAAAAAAAAAGGCAAAAATAAAATATTAACTAAATTCTAAATTTCCATAAACCTGCAACATTGAAAGAAGGTTTTTTTTCTTTATTTGACATTTTTTTTGGAACCTTATAATTTTTCAATTGCTTTGAATTTTTCAATGCTCATAAATTACTTTCATTTTTTTCAAACTCTTGAAAGTTCTGTCAAATTTTCAATCTTATTAACTTGGTTGAACATTTTCAATCCTTTTAAATTGCTTTAAAATTTACTTTCTTAAATTGCTTTCAAATTTTCAATCTTTTACATGTACAACTGGGTTCAATATTTCTAAAAATTTTATAATTCTTAACTCAAAACTATCTTAATTAAAAACCCTATTGAGTATACATGTATGTTTTAGAACCAATCATTGTAACCGGTCCAAGAAGCTACTACCTTAGCCCTGGGTTTCCAGTCGAGGGGTGCATACAGAGGTAAGTGAACCATCGTTGGACCAGCGCCTTGTTTACTAATGGCCACATCCACCATATTTATAGATAAATATATTACTTTTGCAGAAATCTTTACAAGATATTCAAGAATTCAAAATTTAAAACAAAAATGAATTTTAAAGAACACAAAATTGGCTTTGAAAAAAATCAATAAAATTGGCTGCAAAAATAAAAACCTCAAGACTAGAAAAATAAACCCGACTTTTTATGACAGGTCTGCAAGCAGGACTCTTGTGTCTGGTTAACGGTGGACCGTCACACGTTTGCACTCTTACAGCAATAAAAGTTGAAAAGAAGGGATGTAGGGTTGAGCGCATGCATGCATGATGGCTAAGGTCAGTAGTCTCGCCGCCGTGTTGGCCCACTTTTATTAGAACTCCCCTGACTGACTCTTATTTTTTATCCGTTACCCTCGACGAGCACAGAGGAAGGTTGCGACCAATCGCAGGTGAGGTGATCAACCAATTTCACGTCCCAGGGCATATCTTTAGGGTGGTGCAAGCGCGCGCACAGAGTCAACGAATGAATAATGTGATTTTTGACTCGCGTACATTGAATGTAAAAACAAAAACTAAGGGCATACAGCGTGATAGCGTTTCTTGAAGGCCTAGATGTATAGGCTTACTGTATAAATTAATTTATTAATTTGGCATATTCAAAAAAACTGTATACCCATGTTTTGTACTTGCTCAAATAATTTCGCGACTAATTAAACGGTTTTTAATAAGACCTAATTGATTTACTGTAAAAGCTGTACAAGTAACACAAATGGATTTACAATTTTGTGAATAGTTAAATGAATTCAGAATTTTGCGTTTATTCAAACGGTTTCTAATAAATTAAAGGATTAACGGACAAGAACCATTTTAATCGCATCAATTAAACGCAATTTAAGCAATTTATCTAAACTGGCTTTAATTTATTTTATATATTAAATGAACAGACGGTTTCAAGGTTTAAAGGTTCAAAGTTTCTAATTAATTAAAAAGCTTTAAATTAGTCAATGATTCTAATTAGGCCTAGTGTAACCTGTTTTGAAATAATTGCCCGAACGAGCGAAGGACTCTAGCACTCAAATGCGCGAATTCTGTCTAGCCGGCTCTCAAAAGGTTGCCTAGAGGCATGATAAAATTCGCACAGTGAGATTCCGTTGTGACACACTGCACTGGCTAGGTAGCTACTCTCGCTAGGGCATTATTATTTAGTTATTAATTTGGGATATATCATGCTGTATAACTAAGTTATAAGTCGAGCTTACCTGGATTCCCTGTTCAAGGGTGTACTTCTCGCCCATCAACTGATCACGCTCGCGCAGAATCTTCTCCTTCTGCAGCCTCTCGAGTCGCGCCTCTTCCTGAGCACCGCTCAAATCGACGTCGAACCTATTGGAAAAAAAATCAATGTTTAGAAAAAAACCAAAAGAAATCAAACTTAAAATATGCATTCCCTCGTTGTTTTAACTCACTTTCGCTGCTTCTTTTCGAGGGCGCCATTTCGAACCGTCTGTTCCTCGAGGACGCACTTCAGATCGTTCATTTCCTGCGCCAGACGCTGAACTTTACGCTTCCACTGGTTCAGACTTTGCCGCGCTTGATCCGTTTCGTCCACAGCTTCAGCCAGCTATAACCATGTGTTCACGGGTGGATAATTTGGACAATTAGAATTTAAAATAGCTACAAACTAACATTAAGGAAAGATCTGTACACTTATCAAAGTAAGGGTTTGATTGTGACCATGCAATTTTTATCGCGCGCCCTGACGAAACCTCTTGTTATAACTTCTTTGAACAGTGGTCAGACAAAAGAGTTGCGGCCGGTTGCTTTATAAAAATTGAAAAGCGAGAATCTGCTCCTAGTTGACACTAAACGTGGGAACTCATCCCAAGTGGGACTAAAATTCACGTGACTAATTACATATAAATTCGTAGGATGTTTATTTTGGGATACTGTATTTAAGATTTCATCATTCTTTCAATATAATCAATAGGAGGTTACTTCTTCTTGATTATAATGAAAGAATTTTAAAATCTCAAATACAATTGTATATGTCCGCTAATTAAATTTACTTTTCTCTCTGTAGACTTTTTGATGGCCGCGTGCTGTTCCGCATCGTCTTCTAGCTGTTGTTGCAGCTTCTTTTTGGTGTACTCGAACTCACGACGAAGACCTTCGTAGCGCTGTCGATACACCGAATCCCCTAAAAGCAATGAAAATACATTCGCCCTATGCTTGTTGTTGCAAACAAAACCAGAAACAAATCAACTTACCGTCATCCTCGTCGCCGGAAAGGTCGCCGTTCATTTCGGAGGCCCGCAACATGCGCACTTCCATCACCTCGACCTCCATGCGTTCGTGCATCCTCTGCAGGTCGACGTATTGAGTCTGCCGATGGAAACGCGTAAGAAATTGCAATGTTTTTAATTTATCTTGATTTCTTATTAAAACGAGGATTCTTGACCAATAATTAATGTATTTAAAAAGGCTCTTTGTGATATGGTCATATGTTTTATGAATAAAAAATATGAACAAATCGAAAAGCTAAAAATCCAAAAGCTAGAGCGTACGCACCTGGAACCCTTGAAGGTCCTTCTCCAGCCGCATTCTTTCGGACGACTCGGCCTCGAGCATCTCGGAAGCGTGCGTCGAAGTGGCGTGCTCGTCGGCCAAATCAGCCGTCAACTCGCTCACCTAAGAAAAAAGACGAATGGAACAAAAAGTTTAACAACAAGCCTTTATATTTTCATAGGCCTATCCCGAGCCGCTCATGCACTTCCGCATCCCCTAAATAAGTTTCTGGGACTTTGCGTTAAAAATAGAATATTGCTCAGCAGCTGTTTAGCACTGCCTCACACGGGATCCTCCTCGAAATAAGAAGTATTTAAATAAAAAAACACTTTAACACACCGGTATGTACCAAAAGGCTTATTTAAACACAAGTACTTTTGTACATGTACTATATCTTACTATTTAAGCTTTTAGAGAAATGCCCACTATGCCCAACTTGAATGTACTTATTTACCGGTAAGGAACATGTCAAGATAATTTTTTGGAAACTGTGCTGTTCAGCAGGATCATTTTTGTTAAGGAAGTATAGGCTCAAGCTTCGATCCCATAGGGCTAGACTTATTTATAGTGAGTTGTCCTAGTTACATTTTTAGCAATTTTGAATTTCCTGGCTGACAGGAAGACAGGACCGCGTCTCTGTTCAAATTTGCATTAAATGTCCCTCTAAAATCAGAATAAAAAAGCATTTAGCAACATAAAAAGTCTGTCGAAATGTGTGTGTCTCTGCACATGACATGTGACCACAGACTTGTGCTTATCTTACTCAAGTCTGCCTTCCACTGCATTGCCGAATCCATTAGACCTGACTTCTCGAGATTGAACGCGCGATCTTGAGACCGCGCGTGAAATCGATAATGCAATTCAATGGAAATAAATTTCCCCTGAATTGCATTATCACATGCAAAACGGTGTCTTGAGCGAGGCAAGCTCAAGTCTATGGTTGGCGATATGGGCCGAAGCGTCACGCTGCTGTCCAGCCCCATCGCTTGGACAATCAGTTGCACTGCAGGCTACTAGCAGATTGAAATTGCACGCGCGTCTGCCTGCTGTTAGTATGTTCGTTCGCATCTGATGTCACGCCCTGAAGCATGGTTACACACAAACGAATTTTGCTGCGGATTTTTTCGTAGCATTCGCATGCAAACTCATATCACATGACTATTTTTCCAATATGGTCAAAAGCGGCTACCTGATGAAATCGCAAACGAATTTAAATGGAAATTCGTTCCATGTGGAACCAGCTTAAAAGCTATTGCATGTTTGCGCCATATGCCAGCTTAAGAAAACCAGAATGAACGATGTCGTATGGCGGTAATAATAATAATCATCATATTTGGACGGCAGCCAAAAATTAACGTTGCACATGTGGAAACGACTGCATGTCAAGTGGATGGAAAGCGTCTTAATCGAACGCGAGTGAAAATTTTGCTGACACTTTCCTTTAGCCTAGCTGGTATGAGAAAAAGCTAAGTTAGCAATTTAAAAACTTGGCTGACAGTCAACTTGCGCTCAACTAGGCCTAACTGATAACGTTCAACACACGTTTGCCTGCAGACAGTCACTTGTCATACATTTTTGAAAGAAAAAAACAATCCCCAAAAAAAAAAGCTTCACTTAAGCAACAACGCGCTAAGTCAGTAGGGCTTCGTCTATGCTAATACACATGGACAATTGGACAATGGATCTTCATCGCTCTGCATGTGCCATTTGCATGCATTTGTACAAAGTCTAAACTCAATGACATTCTTAAGGGGCGTCGAACTCGAGAGAAATACTCTGGATTGCTTATTTATACATTGTATAGGCCTATGCGCACAAACAGAAATCTGCTTTCATATTGGCTGCACGCCATTTAACCTGCCCATGGAGAGACTTTTGTATAAAATTAAATAAACAAAAGAAATTCCGTAAACAAATTAAAAATATACAGTATATATTTTAGGCTGTTGCTGCTGCTTTCATATTAATCATAATAATAATCTGTTAGGGCTTTTTAAATTGGAATATGTGATGTAAGTAATAATGTAAGCTTTTACATGTAACTACAAAAAAACATTTTAAAATCTAATTTTGAAGAGATTTCCAATTATTATTTTTCTTGCACGTGTAACATACGAGAAGAGGCTTAAAACGTTTAATTCTTGAGCGTGCCTATTTATCATAATACAGTAAGTTTAAATTTGACTAACCTTGGCTTCTAACTTGTTGTTGTCATGCTTTAGTTCGTTCCTTTCGCGCTCCAACTTTTCAAGTTTGACTTTCAACGATTCAAGCTCCTCCTGAAAGCAAAAAAAAAATTTAAGACTGTCAAGACACAGAGGAAACAAACATACTTAAGACCGTCCTAAGTGCTACGTAAGTGCAAGCAATAAGAAAAAGCTATCGGACCAGCGCCAAGAATTTGCATCGAGAGCAATGACGCGAACTGCACCGAAGGTTCCAAATTAGGAAAAAGAAAAACCTAATTCATGTGCGGAAGTTCTTTTTTGAGTTTTGAGTCCCAATCACGTTTATCTTGAACATATTTGGTCACATTGGCAAACGATAAGCTCATTCCAAACATAGAATCAGTTTGTAGAAACTCACGCTCTTGTGCCTGAGTTCTTCCTCGGTACGGTGAACGTTGAGCAACGGAAGAACCTTGACGAGCAGCCGCCACCAAGGCCACGTCTGAACGCCCATGAACTTCCTCACGTTTCGCTGAATGCAACGGATGGCCACGTCTTGAACCTGTAGTAAAGAAATTTTAAAAAATAATTCGTCAAACTAGGCCTACTCGAATTTCTACTCACTGAGGTTATGAGGAAATACGTGCCTTTAGTTTGACGAGTTTCTTTCGAGCAAGACGTCCTCTGCAGTAGGCCTGGAACTTTACGACAGTGTCCTGAAGTCTGTCGTCGCGTTGCTCCTCCAGTTGCAACAACGCGCCGTTACGGAAGAACACCTTTGACAAAAACCCAGGTTTTTTATTATTTTATTTAAATCCAGGGACCAGGATAGTTTGTGACTATTTTAGGGACGTGCACATGCACTAGGGCGGATAGTTATGCAGTATAAGATTACAAAGTATGACATAAAACAAACAAAGAATGATTTTTTTTTTCAAATAGAAGTCTGTAAAGCCAGCCTCCATTTTTAAAATAACTAAATTCTAGTTTGATTACGTATTTTTATACCTCTAGTCGAATTGTGCATTTTTTTCATACTTAGGGCTAATCGTGCATATTTTGCATTTATTATGAATGACTCACTGCTCACCTGACTTAGTCCAAATTTGTATTGTGTCTTATCTATGTCCATGTGTTGAATTAGCATTTCGACAGCCTACAAAAGATGATGAAAAAACCCCACTAAATTGATCAGAAAGATTTCTTATTATTTAATTTACGCAGAATTAACTCGATACAAAAAGGTGCACTTAAGTGAGAATTAAATTATAAAATAGAACTAGCACATAATGTGACTCAAAGAATCACGTTTAAAACGTAATACAAAATAATACGGACCTTTTTCTCATCAAGGACAGGACTCATCTGACGAGTCTCAACGGGCGCCAAAAGCTTGAATCGTCGCCGAAACTCCGAATAGGACATGTGATCCGGAAAACCTATTAATGTAAAATAAAACAAATGTAAGTTACTTATGAGGTCACAGAAGAATGAAGTACGAGGTTTAAAAGCTTTCAAATTAAGGGCACCTTGTTTGTTCATCCTAGCGGCATCGATGACCTGCGAACCTCTCAACTGAGACCTAACGAGTGGCACGTTAAACTGAAAGTCCGTCACGAGCGAATTTGACTCGAACTTGTGTTGAGGTAACAGGCAGTGGATGAAGTGCAGTTTAGAACGACGCAACGTCTCCACTATTCCGTCCTTTGGGAAGAGTTAATATTAAGAAAGCTTTAATTAAAGTGAAGACTTTTACATTTTTTTTATAGGCCGCAAGTAATGAAAACTAACCATTTGAAACTTGACTTGAAGGCAGATGGATTTTCGTTTGATGCCGGCCGCGCCCGTCGTGTACCGGCGTCGTATGCTGGACGCCCGACGCAGAGACGACGCACCTTCGATACCTACGACCGAACCGCCTGCGGTCATCGAGACGGGTCCGCGACAAGTGACAAACAAGTTGCTGATGCTGTCCTTCTGCGAGTCGTGCAGCAGCAATACGGCACTGCGAACGTTCGGATTCTCGCGGCACGACTTCAGCCATCCCTGAGCGTCGTACAGCACAGGATTCGTGCCGCCCATGTGCTGTACGATGAAGTGGTTGGGTAAATTAGATCGTCGCAAGAGCCGGCGATCGCAGCTGAGCCTTCGTTTTCCGGCACCAGCGTCGCCACCGCTTCCACAAACGGCGTTGTTGTGGATGAAGAGTCGTTCCAGGAATGATTCGTCGCTCGATCCGGGGAAGATGGCCTCCTCGTCCAACAGCCATAGAAGACCCCTTTGGTCGGCGTTCCTCAGGTCCAAATTAGAGGTTCGCATCTGCGATTTTAGTTAAATGAAAACAGACATTCTGATTTCAACTTTTAAAAAACTAATCACGTTCAAGAGCTTCAACATTTTGAAATTCAAACTAATTAAAATCTGAAATGACATTTAAAAGTCTTAAAATTTTTATGTAAAATGCATTTAAAAAACATCGATCAGGAATCTCACCAGGCCCTGTTGCGACGGTCGATCTATAAGGTTGACAATTGCAGCTGGGCCACCATCGTCACAGTGCATTTCGTCGCCACCGTCATACTCGATGTGCTCCTGCGTGTACTTGTCTCGTTGCGCAACGATCGTGTGCTCGTGGAACAGCAGCTGGAGGCGTTCTTGAACGTAGTTGTGACACAGGTCTCCGAAGGTGGCCGCCTCGTGGGTACCAGACGAACCCGGATTCTGAAAGCCAGGCGCGTCCACCAACATTATTGACGAGATCGTCCTGGCGCCTGAGGAAATCGACCTGCAAAGGAGACGTTTTGAAAAGTTAATATATACAGATTTTAATTGATAAAGGTTGGGGAAAGTCAAAGTGGCGTCACCTGTTCATGAGCGACACGAGGGCGTTGAAGACCTCGCAGTAAAGGCCCATGGCGATTCCTTCGAGAGCTTCCAGATCGTCTGGTGGCCTCAGGACGCTCACATCAGAACCGTCGGTGGGGGAAGTTCGGTACATTGGACGAGATGCGGGCGCGTTTAGATTACCGCCACCCGGCGTAGAAGACGAGAACACGAAGCGAGCGAGTTCCTCCATGGTCGTACCCAATAGAACGGCGGCCCGTTGGGCACTCTGAGGGTTCACGAACTGACCTTTTCCACTTGCTCCTGATAAGGTAAATACATTCAATAAAATAAATTTAAATAATCTAAAACTAAATAAAATATAAAATAATCAAAGTAAAATATAAAACAATTAATCAAATAAAAAGTAACAGATAAATAAATACAAATTACTAAAAGTAACTATAAATTAATAAAATTAATTGAACAAAATAAAATAATTAAACACAAAGTATGTACATGAAGATCACGATACTGGCAAAACTGATATCTTTAAAACAACAAACGACATTACCAGTATCCACTCCAGCAGCGCCAAGATGATAGATGGCAGCCAGAACGCTCCAGAGAGCCTTGGACTCCTCCTCTTTGACACCAAGCATGTCCAGGCAGCCCTGCAACTTGGCCCAGTGTAAACTGGCGTGCTGAACATCTTCACTCTTCAGGTGAAATTTTAAATTAAAAAACATTAAAATTATTAGCTTGATTAAGAAAAACCCTTTACTCAACAAATGTGGGAGCTTGCTTACTTTGCTTGGACTGTTGAAGAAGAGATTAGGGTGAGCTGGACCGTCCAAGTACAATTCCTTCCTGAATTCAAAAATAAACATTTACAAAACTACAGAACAGACGGTAGAGCAAGTTTCGAACATTTCACTAGCAATATCAGTAAAATATTTAACTGCATCACGGTGGCCCAGGTGCAAAATTTAAAAAATATCCTCTTGCTAGAACCTACAAAAAACTAGCTTTCAAGAACACTTTAAATTGTGAAGCACAGGTCCCTTATTAATAGCGTAGGTTTCAGCCATTTTAATATAGAGCCCCAGGTGAATACATAATTTGGATTAATTATTGGTTTAATAATTAATTAATTATTAATTAAATTTGATTAGCATATTTTTTATAGCCAGAAGGTAGTAAAAGTAGTTTTTTTTTTAATTTTTAGGTCAATATGTCTTTTGCAAAGATCGTATGAGCCTACTTGAGCTTGTCGTCCGATCCAGCTAGAAGGAGATGAAAAACCCTGAACGACGATTCTGCGTCTCGGAGCAACCGAACAACCCGCTCCTTATCCAGCATGAAGGCCTGCATCGAGGCGCTGGCTATTTGCCCCGAGTGGTCAAAGTCCATCGAGAATATCACCGTGAACCGAGTGGCGTTCGAGTTGAGCGACGTTCGACAGTGTCCAAAATAGTCGAGGAGAGTTGTGATGGCTCGTAATTTCTCAACTTTTATGAAAACCAAAGCACAGATCAAATTGAATTATTTGTAAAGAAATATTTTATTCAATAATTATATTTGATTATTTTTTGTCCCAAAACTAAACTTGGGAATAGTTACCAGTGAGGACTTTGTTGACGGTGCCCGCTGTGTGACACAGATACGAGAGGACATGATCGACGTTGAACGTCTTGCCCGAGCCGCTGCGTCCTAAAAGCACGATGGATTGGTCGACGCGCGAAGACAGCATATTGCGATAGGCCGACTGAGCGACTGAGTAGACGTGCGGTGGCATGTCGTCGCGTTTACAACCCTTGAACATCTGCATCACCTGCGGGAAATAAAAAAATTACATTTTAAATTTGGGTCTTCTTGATGCTTACATAATTATTTAATTAGGAATCAATTTTGTTGAAATTTTAAATCAATTATGGCATAATTGATTTAAAATTATTAATTATAATTATTATGCTCAGAAATCTTACTTTCTCGGTGTAAATGGAGAGCGGCTGCATCGGGTTGATCAGCAACATTGAGGACGAGGCGTACGTATGAATGAGGCTGGATGCGAACCGGTGTCTGAGGGTGTGCAGGACGCTCGACTCGTTCAGGTAGCGCAGTTGAGCGAGGTCCTCGGCGCAGTCGAAATGTGGCGGATTGGCCTGTCAACATGATATAAATTGAATTAATAAATCAATTTAGTTAATTACATGCACGTGTATACTAGGCCGTAGAGATTATCTAATTTAAACGTAACCAGGTTCTTCTAGCATTAAATGCAAAATACTCCGTTTCCACCAGATTTTTCTTTAGAAATATAACTAAAGTATGGTGGCCCCATTAAACGGATTACTTTACAAAGCTCTTAAGTAATTAGCCTAAGCCTACAATTGTTACAATTGTTAGGAAAGACATACTTTCTCCAGGTCCTCTTCGTCCACTTCAATGAGCTCGCCGTTGTGGTCCAGTTTGATCTGAGATTTGCCCTCACCGACATGCTCGGCCGTCAACGTATTAGTTTCGCCGTTGATGGAATTCTTCGAAGCCAGCAAGGCCGCGCCGGCGTAGCCCTCCTTGTGCACCAACCACACTTTCTGCGTGTCGAGCCATGCCTTCTCGCTGGCCAACTGTATTTCGGACTTAGCCTAAAAGCAATTAAATAGAATGGAAAAGAAAACCCGAATTAATTTCTAATCAAAACATTAATTTCATAATAACAATAATAATAATAAAATAATAAATTTATAGTAATAATAATAATAAATTTATAGTAATAATAATTCGGCTAAAGTTCT
>JAQIYI010000558.1:0-17632 GCA_034700265.1 Polyzonium germanicum | reverse complement strand
CCCCCCCCCCCCAATTTCACTGTGCACTTTGAGTTTTTTCCTCAGTGAGCACTGTTGTGCACTATAAACAAAATTTTCTTTCACTAAAGCGCCACACATGTCCGATTGTCATTTTTAATGGCTAGCTGGCGGTTTTAAGCTTTAGAAGACGTTTCGAATCTTCCCCCCCCCCCCATTTGCAAAATGGGGGGGGGGCTGTCATCCCTGTGACCCTTCCCCATCTGTTACCACGTTTATGGAAAAATATGCGATATACATGTACCGTAGTTTTATTCTTAGTACCGGTATTGACTAGTCTGCCATACGACTTGTGCACGTGTATTCTTGCGCACTATTTTTAATTTTCTATATAGGCCTACAACAGGCCTACGAAATATGGGTTTATGAAATCAAAGTGTAGCCTATAATGGTGGTAACACTCACACAATCCCATTACATGTAAATGAAATTATCATGTGCCTTAGGCCTGTAGGGCTATGGCGTTCGATGCTTCATTTATTACATGTTAGGCCTATTACTGTTTGTTTAGTCCTTGGCTACCATGCCGTAATTAAAAGTTTTTATTTCGCCATCAAGTTTTATATTTAATGCTTTTAATTAGGCCTAGGCCTGATGTATTTCGCGAAGGTCTACAACGAGCTCACTACGAGTAGGCCTATAGGCCTATTATATTTTATTGTTTACTTTTAGCCTTTAAGGCCACGTGGTTGTTAGTATACGCCTAACGCTTAGCCTAGCTAGTAGTAGCTACCATATTTCATTCAGGTCTAATTGGAGCAATTTTCTTTATTCAATTTTAGCTGAACCCGGACGTCAACGTATTTCAAAGAAAATTCGTCAACGAAGTACGACGATGTGACGAGATGGAACGAAAGCTCCGTAAGCAAATTTATTATAACATCTACTCGTACCGTTTCTTTCAAAGATCAGTACCGGTAGGCCTAGATCATTATTTCAGGAACGATTGTCTCGTCAAGTTGTATGCTTCTTGAAAGAACGTTTCTGCAATTTATCCGCCTTCTACATTTTATGGGCTAATTATGCATTTAACCGTGCCTAATAGGCCATAGGTGTAGGTCTAGTTTCAAATAAAATCACAAAGGGAAACAAGTGAAGCACAAATGAGAACAATAAAATAGCCTAGGGCCTCGCCAGCGTTAGAAAAAGAAAGCACACAAAACCAACAGGAAAATACCAAGAAACTAGGCCTATTTTAAATTTTTAATAGAATTAAAATTAATCTCAACGTCTAGAGTGTAGTTAATAAGGAGCGTGTCCATTATAGTGTAAGTACCGGCAGTAGCCCTAGGCTAGTAGGCCTACACCCTACAGCTCAAATAATTTCACAAATACGGTAGATTGTACATTTTATACAATTTAAACTTGTTCCCTTTAGCAAGGATTGCACACGTATAGATGGTCTAAAAATGATAAAATGACATAAAATGGCTTACAAATACGAGTGTAGCAACAAAAAATAAGAAATTTCTATAAAATGTCAAACGATCACAAACAAATAAAAGTGTAACAAAATATTTTTTCTGAAGCGTCTCCGCAGTATTCTTGGAAATAAAAATGGCTTAATTTTCTTTTAAGAAAAAAAAAATGAAAAAAAGAAAATGAGAAATGCTTTCAAATAGCAGAAATGCATTAAAATCAATAATAAAAAAAATCAAAATGACAAAAAATCCCAAACAAATGCTAACAAACTAAAAAATGCAAAATAAAAATGCTAATAGACCCAAAATAAGGAAAAATAAATGTAAATTTTAATTATCTTATACACTGTATATTATTAGAGGTGCTCTGCCTGTCCGTCTGTTCGTCCGCCCTTTTAATTTTCTCCCTTCCAGCCAATCGCCTGCATAATGTCTTAGCTCTTTGGGGGTGGTGATTTCCCCCCCCCCCTCTTCCTTCAAAGGCTTAATGCGCTCCGATCTACCAGACTAAGCCACAGTCCCTCTCAGTGATCGGCTTCGCGTCTTCGGCGTGAAGCCCGTCGACAAGGCGACGGGCCGCAAAGCTGCCCCGTCGCCTTGTATATTTGGAATGAGGGAAGGAAGAAGTACTTCATTAAGCATCTCGGGGATACGCGCCAGACATAGATAATCGGGCATAGACATGAAGAAATCCGCGCCCTATAATAATATAAGCCTATTGGCCTATGAATAATTAAACGCACATAGATCAATTAAAAAGTTAATTTAAATGGTGCAGGGTTTCTGGAGAAAGAGATTAAGAAGGACGAGATCCCGATGCTGGACACTGGCGACAATCCAGAGGCACCACAACCGAAGGAGCTCATCGATTTGGAGGTAGGGATCTGTAAAGTGGCTGACGTCACATCAACTAGGCAGATCATATCATTTTACCCTTTTCTACCTACAATCCTGCGTGTATATTAACGTGCACACAGACATCAATTTGTATTTAAAAGGTTCAAAGGTTGTTAACCTATGTTTCATATCTTCAGATAACTTGGCAATCTGTGTTTTATCTTTTTTGTGGATTTTTTGTTTACATGTTTATTCTAAACGTTTTTTTTGCAGGCCACTTTCGAGAAACTGGAGCTCGAGTTGAAGGAAGTGAACACGAACGCTGAGGCGCTCAAACGCAACTATCTAGAGTTGACCGAACTCAAACACATTCTGCGCAAGACTCAGGTCTTCTTCGATGAGGTCAGTCGAGATAATCCTTCCTATATTCTTTATCAATTAATGCGCAGGTTGGTACAAACGTATCAATGCGCTTTTTAAGTTAAATAATTTGGCACTTAAATGTCACAAATGATTGCCAGTAAACTTGCAAACGTGTGGATCCACCCCAATCTATTGTGTGTTTATGTTTGCTTTAAAGCAGCGTTAATGCACCTTCACAGTCACGATTGTGTAATATGTACAGTCATGAGATCGCACGTTACATTTGTTAGGCGAAGTTCTTAACTAGGCTAATAGCATGTAGTGCAATTAATTGTCCGAGCCAGAGTAGCCACTTACATTGCATCACGAGCACGCTAAAAGCAGCTACAAGAATGGACTGTATGTAATTTGCTGCAAATTTCTATATCACCATTATCACGCGTATGATCGAACAAAAGCGGTCAGACATCAGTCACATCAGTAGATGCACGTGCCATTTTAGTCTGCTAGTAGTGCACACTCACTAACGCTCACTCGGGACAATTATCGAATATAAGTTCATGTACATGTATGTGCGATCACGTGATTGTACTTTTATCGTCCGCTGCTTCCTGTAAATCGCTAGTGTTGCATTACTCTTGTTCACAATGTTGCGCTTAACAATCGACACTTCTGCGTAAATCCGCTTCCTCATTCACAATCACACACGCACTTGTTATACAACATAACACTTAAGGTCGAGCCCCACTGCTCCGATACGATACGACATTGCAATCCGAATGAAATGTTTAATACGGATCGCATGACGTCATTCCGACAATCCGATAAGTGGGTTGCCATGACAACTAACGAGTTGGCGTATCTTATCTGAGCAGTGGGGCCCGACCTTTATCGTCCGTTCCGTTCAGTTCAGTTTTTGCTCCAAACACGTGCCTTGCACGCATTGTGCAATTTTTTTCCTGCGGACTCCTCTCACCCCATCTCTCGAACAAACGGTTGCCTCAAGTTGAGGCTAAAAATTCCACAATGCGATAACTTACAAGTCTTATAGCACACTTAAAGTGATGTTTCCAGAATCTGCGTTCGCACTGACACTTAAAAGTTACTTTAAGAACCGTATTGCATTATAGACGCATGGCTCGAACTGATTTAAAAAGCGAACTAGGTGAATCGCTTCTGCCGATGAACTGAGAACCGTCTCAGCTGTTGGATGGTTAGGTTGGTGGTAATTTTGTATCCCTAAGAGGTATTAAGGAAAACATGAACACGACTTGAGACTGTCTTTCCAATGTAATCCTATGGAGTAAGGGTTACTGTTAGACAGTCTCAGGCCGCGTTTAGGTTTTCTTTATAGGAATTAGGGATGCCAACGCGTGATAACTCTACCAGTTAGTACAATCTGTAACCCACATTGCGGCAAAATATCTAGCAGTTTTGAAGCGATGTTCATACATGTATGTGTTTTAACCGGTAGCAAAAATACGCGATACCGGTACGTGTTAAGCTACGTTTACACTATGCATCTAATCGCAATCAATATCACATCTTGTAGTGTGTATGCCCCACAAGTTGCAACTAGAGCATTATTGGTTTTCATCGAGGAGAGTTGAACTCTTATTAATTGCGTAGTGTAAACTTTAGTTACGATCGTACTTTTGTCTGCTGTGAATGTGCACCGTAACGTTTGTCTTCTTACCCTGTTCATTTTAATTTTCAAGCTTCACGCTTTGCGACACATGTTACTAAAAATGGGCTTTCAGTCACTGCGTGCTGTTCACACCTGTTGCGCGTCAGTCTATCGTCTTTGGTATTTTTTTTCTACCGTTAATTTTATTATCAGGCACTTGCTTCTCTGATCAGTTTTTCTTCATTCGTTATTTGGCTTTTCTGTCCAGTTTTATTTGGCCTGATTTAATATCTACTGTCAAATTAATGCTTTTTCGTTCACCCACGTGGAATTTTAACACACATTTTAAAATTAAATAAAAAGTACGTCGCATGTGATCGTATTTTTTAAATGAACTGCGAGACGTGTGTGAATGAAGTTTCATGAAGTTCTTCCACTTGTAATTTCCATAAGGTCTTCCACCTATAATTTCTTGACGTCATTTTATATCTTTGACGTTTTTTGTTTTTTAAAGTAATGTAAATACTTTACACGTCTTGTTTGTTAAAACTTTATAAGTCTGATGGTCAGATTGCAGAAAACAAATTGTCTTGCAAATTTACACTAGAAAGTTTTGTTTACGTTCATGCGCACTTTAATAGTTAGTCCCCTCAAAAAATTACTTTTCATTGTTGGATGAACTTTGCAATAAGCAAACATAATTTATCTGGCACACTTCATTTGGATTTTGCACATTTAAATCGCTTTGATTGTCACGTGGTGACATTACAGATAGGAAAGGCTTTTTTTACACTACGACTGCGCCTTAATAATTTCAAACTCTTCTATAAAAGTCCAGATAACTTCTTATAGACTATGTTTGTATCTAGAATGATACGATAAAAAGTACGATTGTGTGCCGTGCACATTATTGGCTTTGTATAGTTTTTAGATACGCTAGTTCGGAAATATTTCCGGGAAAATTTGAGATCAAAATGTGCAAAGATGAAAATATCTGAATTAATGCTGAAAAATTGTAGTTTATTTCATTCTACAGATTAGTCAACAATGATGGATAACATAGCCCTTGCATAATTAACAGGTTTCAATTATTCTGGAAAGATTTTAGCCAAATATTTTAGCGAAAAATTGCTGAAAATAGGTTAGGTTAATACTGGAAAATTGAAAAATCAGGTTATTTTATTATGCTGGTACAGAAGGTTAAAAATGCATTGATAATCTAGCATACCGGTAATTAACCAATTATCTTCGATTTTTCCATATGTTTACGTATTTTTCCGGAAATGTTCCATCATAGTTCGTGTATTTTAATTTTGTTTCTTTTTAATTTTGAAAAATTCTAAATTCCAAGTTTTGTTTTATTTTTATATATTGCTGACTTCGGTTTTTGTTTCACTTCATTCGCATCTGTGTGTGAACGCACGCCGTGCCTGGCCCCTCCATGCCTTTCGTTGCTCTCCTTTTACCCTTGAAATTCTTCGAAACTGGTCGTGTCCGCGATCGTGCTGCTGCTGCTGCAACACACATAATCACAGGCTCAAATTCATCATGTTCAGATGCATGATCCCAGCATGGCCGAGGAGAGCGCCGCTCTTCTGGGCGAGGAAGGCTTGCGGGCCGGGGGCCAGGCAATGAAACTTGGGTAAGCCCGTAATCTATTATCGAATTTCTTTTGCTCTCTATCTCTCTTTCTTGCGTCTCTTCCTTCGAATTTGTCACAATTTGGTTTTGAGTGATGTCGCAAGCAATAATGAGCAACAGGAACTTGGTCTGGGTCGTCGCACTTTTTTTTGCTTTTACCCACTTGCTAACACTTAAATCTGCCAGGTCGTCATGGTTAGCAAAGCCTAGCCGACGTTCATGCAGGTGGAAATTATTCTTGCATCGTAGCTTTTTTGCCAGAGTCTGGGTGACGGTGGCACTAACACAATGCCTGGCAACCTATACAGATTGCCAATTTCCCATGTGGAGGCCACACACCACGTTGACAGAGTGGAATTGTTTTCTTTTCTCAGTTTCCTTCAGTGGCACTGCAGATTTAAATGACTTTCGTTTTATCTCCGTTCTTGTCAAACATTTTTGGATTTGGTGCGCGTACATAATTTATTGGCCCATCTCTAGCGATCTCATAGGGAAATAGTGATAGTTAGGACAGATTAGTGTTCCTATAGGGAAGACTTGAACGCGGATTGAGACTCTCTTAACAAGTATTCCTCAACTTGAGTGTGTAACTCAAGTGACATAGTACTTGAAAATGACTTAACTCATGTCAGCCTTATGCACGGAAGAATTTCCATTGCCTGGATTCTTGAATCTTGAGCATCACGTGTACTCGACAATCCAAGTCGATGGAAATTTCCACGTCAAAAATCTGCCTTGAATTTAGCAGCCATTGTTAAGCACAAGATATGTAGGATACTGAGCGCAATCATTAAAGCCACTTCGACAATTTCAATTATTATTTTTTTTATTTACAGGTGTTCCAGATGACCAGAAGCGTTTAGTTGATTGCGGAAATCAGTAACTTTTTAAATAAAAAGATTTGAAGTTATAGGCCTTCATGTAAATGTGCATAATCAATCATCATAAAGATAAACTCCAAAATGGTTTCATTTGTGTAAATCTCGTGTACGTGTCTCAAGACGTCACATAAATTGAAAAACGGCTAACTGTAGGGTCCATCCTTATTGTCCATGGCCAATTCGTTGGATATATGGAATTGTCTATCGAGCATTTGGCAATCACTGTGGCTTCCGTATACATTCGAGTCGAAATTTAATTTCCACATAAGGGCTGTGCCGGCTGTCACAACTCAACAGGTGCTGTTTGCAGAAATAGACCTAACATGAAAGAGAGATGTCACAAATCAAATCAAATGTGGAAGGATTATGCATTTAATGGTGGCACACACAAAAAGTGCTTATTAAACATCTTTGAGTTTATCTTAAAGACGTTGCAAGAAGTTGCTTGACAAGGCTTTATACTTCAAACTGGTTCCTGATATTCGAAATCACGTTATCATTTTGGAACACCCTGTATTATTAAGTTAGAATTTAATTTTAATACGAACTAGACTAGAACATTGAATTGAGGGAAGTTTGTAACTCTTGACGCATAAACTTTCACCGATTAGCTCACTGTTTTTGAAAAGTCACCTGAGTGATTGCTTAGCTTCTGATCCATGTTTGATGTGTCTGGCATGCGATTTATGATTCAATGGCGTGCTTGCTTTTTTTTTCTGAGCCTGTTCTTACTAGACAGAAAATACTTCTGCTTTAAAAAATCGTATTTGTTTCTCTAGCGTGAATGTAACATTTTAACAAAACATAAGTTTATTGTAAAGTTTGTTATCATGCATTTTTGAACAATGAGAACAACTTTTGCTTTGAAATAAGTTGGTGACCCTAATTTACCTCCCTTTAAAGCTTCCAATGAAAAAATATGCGGGTCTTCACTTAGTGCAAGTCTATATTTGTAACTTTCAAGTTTTTTTTAATTTTTTTTCGCTTTGTTATAAGCGACACCTTTTCCCCGGAAACGGCGTGTGGGCCGCCATTAAGCTGCTGTTGCATCGTGATCGGCTTAGACCAGAGAGTAGACGACATTAGCGCGTGACGTAGTGTATACGTTGCATGTGACGTTATGCGATAGCGAAAGCATAAAAATGACAGTTAGTACATAAACCACGCTCTCAGGAAAATGGTGGATAGGGCATGGCACCTAATACCGGTATCAGGTATATATCAGGTGTTTCCATTTTATAAAATAAATTCATAAGTTAACTTAATAGTTTGAATTTGTATCGGATATTTCTTTAACATGGTGAAATTTCAGACTAATAAGTTGTATTATGATTTATTTAAAACCTTATTACCCAATTGAGTCGTTTATAAGAATCCAATAAAAATTAGTCAAGAGTCCCATTAAAATACCACAAAATAAATATAGTGTAGCACCAAGTGAAGCCCTGTTTTTTTCCAATAGGAAGCATTAAAGGGGGGTTCTTCGGTCACTTCCATCACCTCTTAAAAGTGATTGTCTGAATATATGTCCGTACATTGGCGTTGTCGTTGTTTGATAGCGTTGTGCCCGTTTGTTGTGTTTTTCCCAAGCGCTTCTAGAAAAATGGAGCGATTTCAGTTTCATTTTTATTTTCTCGATATTCTTCCTCATATCGTATTTCCCGACCTCCCGCATGTCCAATCGTTGTGAGCGTGCGTGTGTCTTGTCTCTGTATTAGCGAGAGCATTCGGCCGTTGACGAGCAGGTGGCCAAGTCCATTCTCGCGCAGGACGCTCTCCAAGTGCAGCATGCTTCTGTCCAACTAGGGTATGTACGGCCATGTATGGCTCCAATATATTGGGCCTCCTTTATGGAGCTACTTTCTTACTGCCTATGTCTACCTCATCATCCTGATGACTCGCGTCTCAAGACGGCGCGTCTTCACCTTCAACTATAACTTTATACTTATGTTGTGCCTGCATGATTCTGGACTTCTGGTATACTAGTGGTGCTGTGGGGATGCTATCGTCTGTGTAAACTCCTCTTGACTATGGTGTTTTATCATGTGGCACTTCACTTCGATCATTGTCTAGAGAAGGCGTTAATAATTTTAACCAATCGGTTATGTACGCTAAACTAGGATGGGAGTTAATAAATTTAAATGGTTCACTCATTTATCAATTTCTCAATGTCACAAGTAGTGAAATAGCCAAGAAGTCTAGTTTTATTTCTATACTAAGCATGTTGTGTTCGCGTTTTTTAGTTTTCTGCTATCCGCAGGCATCCGGGAATCGTTCATTAATGTAGACATTCTACATTTTACAATGATAATGATAGTACAGATGTATTTTGGGGTCAGCAGGTCACATTGGCCCAATTACAGACCCATGGGCCCTAACAGAACCAAAGGACAGCATAAACATCCAAGGGATATATGCATAAAGGAATTAAAGCCCTCAGTGGCGAGGAGAGGATAGCGAGCTCTGACCCACTGAGCCGTGGGCACAATTAGGGCTTATTTTTTTTAGAATGTAACTACTCGTACTTTACATAGTGATCCGGAGTTTAATTCTGCAGTGCCACAATAAATATAGGCCTAGCCTACTTACACTTTGCATGTCCTTTCATTTTTCAATTTTCCTTTCTTTTAAATTTCTTATTTCTTTCTCAACTTATAGTTCACGTCATTTAAATTGAATCACTAACAAGTTATTTTGGATTCATATTTTCGCCTTAGCTTCGTAGCTGGCGTGATCCTCCGAGAGCGAATTCCCGCTTTCGAGCGGATGCTTTGGCGTGCCTGTCGGGGAAACGTTTTTCTTCGCCAGGCGGAGATTGACACTCCTCTGGAAGACCCTGTCACCGTGAGTACAGTATATCGAGCCTAAACGCGTTTAAATTGAATCATTTTCGCACTACCTGTATGGTACGTAAGTGAACGTCTTTTTTAAATTTTATTTTATTAATTATCGCTGCAGGGGGATCACGCCAACAAATCGGTTTTCATCATTTTCTTTCAAGGCGATCAGTTGAAATCGAGAGTCAGAAAAATCTGCGAAGGGTCTGTATTAATTTAAGAGCCTTTTGCATTTGATTTTATTGTTGTTACGTAAAAATTATTTTCAATCTTAACTTAATTCTCTTTTGATTTTATGTAGATTTCGTGCCACTCTCTATCCATGTCCGGAGGTCCCAATGGAACGCAGAGAGATGGCGATCGGCGTTATGACACGGATCGAGGATCTAAGCACGGTAACTCAGTCGTAGTTGAGCAAGCAATCATTGAGTTTTGAGCTTAATTAAATTTTATTATTTTCTTTTTCTTATTTATTTGAATTAATTTTTTTTAATTTGATATTTATTTTATTTTTTAATTACCTGTAAATTTTATTATTTTTATTTTGAATCACCGGTAAATAAACTATTTTGTAATTATTCTATTACTTTTTGAAGTTGCATTATTACCCCTCCCCCTCCCCCGGCCCCCCTCTTAAATACGAGGTACGATGTACGTTCCTGAAACAAAAAATATTCGTCTCCACCCATCTATTCTCAGGTGCTTGGACAAACGCAGGACCACCGACGTCGCGTTCTCGTGGCTGCCGCCAAGAATATCCGCAGTTGGTTCGTCAAGGTTCGCAAGATCAAGGCCATCTATCACACGTTGAACTATTTCAACCTGGACGTGACGCAGAAGTGTCTGATCGCAGAATGTTGGTGCCCCGTTGCCGACCTCGAAAAGATTCATTTTGCTCTGCGTACTGGCACCGTGAGTGTTGCTCAAGTCTCTCTTAAATTTACATAAGGTTTAGTAAAAAAAAGTGGGAATATCGTTTTTAATAAAATTTGTATCGTTTGAATACTTAGAACTTTTGAAATGTTGCAAACTTGCAAGTCCACCCAACAATGTTAAAAAAATCAATTTTCAAAGCTCATTGCTTCTTGATTCTTTGTTGCTTTATTGGTAAAATGCAAATGAATGCGTCAAGTGTTGCCAATTGTAATGGTCTAATGGACTATTAGTTATTCTACAGGCAATTTTTGCCGTCCCCTCTAAGGGCGGAGCATAAGTGTCCGATTTTTTGAAATGAAAAGGAAAAGATTTCCCATTACTGGGGTGCGAGGCGAGTACCTAACCGCTCCGCCACACAGGCTTTCATGTCTTTTTAAGTTAAAATCAGGCTTTTGTTCATTGGTCATGAACCTTGCTCTTTCTTGGGGGGGGGGGGCGATTTTTCCTGTTTATTCAAAGGCTTAAACCGCTTCGATCTGCTAGGCTAAGCCCACTGAGAGGGTCTGTGGCTTAGTCTAACAGCGCGAAGGGGGCTGAGACCTCCCGACAACATGGCGCGAGGTTAATCATTAATCACGCATAAATGCTTAACCGAATGTTAAGTATGCATCGTCTTTTGATAAAGGAACGTAGTGGAAGCTCGGTGCCGCCCATCCTAAATCGAATGGACACGAAGGAGAATCCTCCAACGTACAACCGGACCAACAAGTTCACGTTCGCGTTTCAGAACATCGTCGACGCGTTTGGCATAGCAAACTACAGAGAAGTGAATCCGGGTGAGCGTTCTATCTAGTTCTTATTTGATTTTCGATTTCTTTGTATTGCTCAAGTAACATCAAGTTGTACTTATAAGTTGCACATACAGCATGAGGAGTTTCGGCGATATTTTTGCAACGCCATTTTATGGGCGACAGTTTTGTGGCGAAATTTTTAACCGCGATATTTTTGATGATGTTTTTGCCTCGATATATTTTGCTCTGATATTCCTTGTTGGGTAAATATCAAGTTTAGGTGTTTTTTCAAAAGTGCCCAATAACCGTTTTTATGGTTGTTGATGATGAGGAACATCATGAGAATGTCGAATTTATCTGCGGAAACGACTTTTAGCAAGAGGGTGGGTGCGACCTCCCCCCCCCCCTTGTAAAACCAAGTCACACGGTAGACTGACATATCTACGCTAGAGTGCACAAGCAACTGAGAATTAACTCAAAGAAGAGGGGGGGGCGAAGCCTTCCCCCTTGTAAACCCAAGTCACAATAGTGCTCTACTGTCTGCTCGAGTAGCCTACTTGAGTTGAGATGTCGAGAACCTATCCCTGGTCCCCGCGGAGCGGCGACAGGGGGGTTTACCCCCACCCTCCGCGCGCCGACTGGGGTTTGTGCCAGAGGGAGGAGGTGAGGCACACGCGCTATCTTCCGTGAGTCCCGTCTACCGTGTGACTTGGCTTTATGAGGGGGGCTACGCAACCCCTTGAACTCCCCCTTTCTTTGCTGACAAGGGGGGGGGTGGCTTCGCCCACCCCCCCTATCCCCTGAGCCGCGAGAAGTACTAACGGTGGTTATTTGATCATCGCCTTTATTTGCGGAAATCACTTTTTGCCCTGGTTTTACACATGCGGCGCTGCGGCATACCATAAAAACGGTTTTTGGGCACTTTAAAAAAAAACAGCTAAACTAGATATACTCCTTTTGTTGTGCTACCTACCCAAGGTTTTCTGTTGAATTATCGTAACATTTAAACTTAATTTATTCACTGATTTTTAATTTTTATGTTGTAAAGCTCCGTACACCATCATAACATTTCCATTCCTGTTCGCCGTCATGTTTGGCGACGCCGGACATGGACTCCTGATGACCCTATTTGCCGCGTGGATGGTGCTCGGCGAGCGGGCATTTCTGGCCAAAAAGTCCGAGGACGAGGTAGGCCTACTACTTGCATTATTGCATAGACAGGAATTTACGAGCGTACGAAGACAATCTTAAAATATGTACATTGTGCAATTGTATATTTGTTTTTACACTTATTTATTCATTTCGTCATTTTTTCCATCAGATGTGGAACACGATCTTTGGCGGTCGCTACATCATTTTACTCATGGGCATTTTTTCCATCTACACCGGCATGATCTACAACGACATCTTCTCCAAATCATTTAATCTATTCGGCACCTCTTGGGGTTCAAATTATAGGTAAGCTTCTTAGTTCTTGCAAGGACCTCGACCCCGGGATGTGCAACGGGTACTCTGGTAATTAAATAATGTTTTGATTCTTCGTCGTTATCAGTGACAATCTTCTTCTGCACACCAAGTCTCTGCAGCTCAATCCGTCAACAGCCGGTCAAAACTTCTACACCTATCCGTACCCGTTCGGTTTAGATCCGATATGGCAATTTTCGGCCAACAAGCTCAACTTCTTGAATTCCTACAAGATGAAAGTGTCCATCATTTTGGGAGTTCTTCAGATGTTGACGGGCGTCATTCTCGGCTACTGGAATCACAGGTGAGCTCAACGACTGTTGACATGAAACTTAATTTTCGATAGGCCTTGTTTAATAATTAGTTTTTTTTATAAAATAAACAACTCTTATTTCGTCTCTTGTTTAATTTCTGTAGATACTTTCGCAGACCGTTGAATGTCTACTGTGAGTTCATTCCGCAGGTGACCTTTCTGCTAGTCATCTTCGGATATCTTGTCTTGCTTATATTTTGGAAGTGGACATCGTGCGTCGCCGACACTTCGTTCTGCGCACCTAACCTCCTCATCACCCTCATCAACATGTTTCTCATGAAATATCCGGACGCGAGTGATAACGTGCCCTGTAATCTTCGTCCCATCTACAGCGGACAAGTACGAATTTTCGTCTCTTTGTTTACAGCCTCGTTTTCACTACGAAATAAGGAACACTTAACTGAAAACTGCAACTAAAATATTTTCTGACAAGTCTTAAATAATATTTCTGGGGCACCACAACTGCAATTCATTTTTTTTTTAACATGACAAGTTTCCCTCCCTTACCAAATATTTTAAGTCTAAACGGTCCTTAATGATTGATTTCTTGATATTCCTAATGCTCCGTCTTTATTTATATTCTTCAGCAAGCATTGCAGACGTTCTTTTTGGTCATCGCGTTGATCTGCGTTCCATGGATGCTGGCCGTCAAGCCTTACATTCTCTATAAGGAGCACAAACAGAAGGAACTGATGGCTCAGCGTGCATCTCACATGAATAACGTAGACGACGCCGAAGCTGCTCATGGACTTCACGGGGGCGGTGGAGCCGAGCATGGTGACGTTTTCGAATTTGGCGAGATCTGCGTCCATCAGGCCATACACACCATCGAGTACTGTCTGGGTTGCATTTCTAACACGGCTTCGTACCTGCGTCTGTGGGCCCTGAGCCTTGCGCATGCCCGTGAGTACATACTACATAGTCTTGTTAATTGGTCTAAATAATCATGATTAAGAATGTGGGTCCGGAAATCCAGTTTTACAGCAAAAATTGTAGAAAAAAGAGGCCACTGTAGTTAAGATTGGCTAACTCTTATACAGTTCTTCTCGTTTGGTTGTGGGTTCGAAGGCCATTCGTTGTGGCCAGCGTAACCTTCGAAAGCCTGTAGTATCTCACGTCAACTGAAAACCACAAAATCGACATTTATTATATTTGTTATCTACGCAGAACTTTCGGAGGTGTTGTGGACGATGGTCATGCGGATCGGATTTGGCGCGGCCAGCGGCAGCTTTTTGGGCGGAATCGTCTTGTGGGGAGCTTTTGCCTTCTGGGCGGCGCTGACATTAAGCGTACTACTCATAATGGAAGGACTGTCGGCCTTCTTGCACGCTTTGCGTCTTCATTGGTAAGTAACTTACATTCATGTACAAATTGTACTTGTAGGCCTACATTACATTGATCTTGAGCATGAATCACCCATATAATATATCGACGTAATTTGATTGAAAATTCATTTTCTATCGTTCTTTTACTTGTTAAGGGTGGAGTTTCAGAACAAGTTCTACCAGGGAAACGGTTACTTGTTCGCTCCGTTTTCCTTCACGGCTATCCTCGAGAACCAAGTGAATCCAGACGAATAGCCAAATGGTTAGTCATACAGTTCTTCATTAAGAAAAAATAAAGCGGACAAATATCTGTTAGCGTACTATATTCGTAATCATAGTCGCATATAATGTTATATTAAACATCGTATATCTAAACATATTTAACCACCACGCTTAAGTGTGATATTGTTTAAAATTTCACTCCGTTGGACGAACGTAACCGTAGTGCTTCGCGGCACTTTTGCGTATTGTAACCGGAAGTTGCTTTAATCCAACCAGCAATCTGATAAATATTACGTACTATATAAGTGTTACTTAAAAGCATTATAAAATCTAGTAGGTTATCTGGGCCTCGTTTACAGAGCAATGAGCCAAAAATAAGAGCAAACATTTAAGTATTTGTAAACACAAACGACACACGTTATCAGGCTTAAACAATGATGTGTTTTAATGTTAAAGGCGCAAATATAAGGCAACCGTTTAGCGTGCGATTTTGCTCGCGATTAGCGATTTTTCTCATAAATTATCGCTACTAGCCTGAAATCACACGATAAATAGCAATCTTGAGAAGCATCAAGACGTGTTTTCCTCACTTTCTTGACTTAAGTCACATGCGAAACTTGAGACAAATGTCCCATTCAGACACTCGCGTTAACGTTACAGCGATATACGCTACGATCTAGCGCCTCGCCATGCGTTGTGCTATAACGTTCCGTACAGGAGGTGACGAAATATCATGTCATGTAACATCGCAGATGTGATGCTGAAAACATTTGTTGGCAGCATCTCGTCCGCTAAACAAATTATGTTTCTGACAACTAGATGGCTTTGACGTCGGTGTGGCGTTTAATGGCACGTCACCTTCAAGTTTGTTCTGGTGTTAGCCTTAAAAATCTATACGCTTTAACTAATTTTGCCCCTTTTTGAGCACCCAAACGGTGGCAGTTGGCAGATGAGTTTGAGAGATGAAAAAGTGTGTTTTCACTTTTCAGTGTCTAAATGAATCTAAACATCGTCTGGTTTTTTTGCAATATTTCTCTATATATTATAACGCACGCAAGCGCCAAGTGGCAAGATATTCAGACTGGACTATTTGGCGCTTGAGGGTGCTAGCTGCTAGTGTCTACAGAAATATCGCCCAAAAAGCAGACGATCTTTAGAGTCGTTTACACTGAAAGCGCACTGAAAAACCCACTTTTGTTGAAAAAACCCGAAAAACCCCACTTTTTTGAAAAAACCCAAGTGGACCGGGCTTTTTCAAAAATAAATGTGGGTTTTTTCCCACCCTGCATGTCACTTCCTTCATGGAACGTTATAGACGTAGTATGACGCGCGATATGTTATACCACGACGCGCTGCAACTTTGACGTCAAAGTAAGGTACATGTGGCTGGAGATTCCAATGTACAGGGGGTCCGAGAATTATGGACCCAGTTTTGAATTTGAATAACTTTTTGAAATGAATTCAAAAACACATTTTGGTTTTTACATATTGTATATTAAGGTCATAAGAGTTTTTGAAGTAACTAACTTTAATGCTCGTGCTCAATATGGCCGCAATTTTTAATTCGAAGTCGAACCATACGTCTCTCCATCTCTTGCCATGTGTTAGCCAACATTTCGGGTGTCACCGATTCCAAAGCCTGGGTAATTCGGTGCCGCAGCATCTCGATGTTAAGCACCTTTGTCTTGTAGACTGTGTCTTTGGTGTAGCCCCAAAGACAGAGAGCCTAAAAGACGTGCGCAACTTCCCCGACCAGATCTTTCCTCAACGTTGGATAGGCCGTGGTGGACCGACATGGCCTCCAAAATCTCAGGGCATCACACCTTTGGACTTTTACCTTTGAGACTACACCAAAGACAGAGTCTACAAGACAAAGGTGCTTGACATCGAGATGCTGCGGCACCGAATTAATAATGGCAGCCAACTTGAGCACGTGCATTAAAGTTAGTTACTTCAAAAAAACTTATGACCTTAATATACAATATGTAAAAACCAAAAAGTGTTTTTGAATTCATTCCAAAAAGTTATTGAAATTCAAAACTGGATCCATAATTCTCGGGCACCCTGTATTTTGTTCAATTAATTTACAAAAATGAACTTGAGATAGGCCTACCTCATTGGATAGGTTTCAAGGGATAGCGTGTCGTTCTTCGTACTTCTGACCACTCAAGACCACTTGGAAGTCGGGGTTCAACTCCTTCCTGCATTCCCTTTGGATGTTTTTTGGCCTATCTATTGTAACACCCAGTTAGTGCAACAAACACTTGATCGTCTTGATGCATCTTATCAATTCGGCCTACCTACATTAGTTATCTGGTTTTGTCACTGCCTGAAAACGTCAGCGGATCTACGTTAATCAGAAAATAAAAATACGTCATTGGTACGAAAATGACCTTGAAATTCTAATTAATGATTTTATTTTTAATTACATTAAACATCATTAAGCGTTATGGGTTTGTTTTTCCGCCTCTTTATTTAAACTTGGAATAACCGAACGATACGCCCTAGTGAAATATTTCGTAGTCATGAGTAGGCCTGCGGCTATTTTCAGATTAGGTTAGATGAATTTTGATGTTTAAAATGGGCGTCTATTTTGATTTTGATTTAAATATGTTGATTTTGCAAAAGTTCACATAATCCAAGGTCAATTTTGTGATAACCTGCAGGCACGGTCGTACATACAGGTCTGGAAACTCCCTGAATTTCAGTAGTGAGGGGGGATACGTCTTAGCGAAGACCGGTTTCATACTTAACCTTGCGGCCTATCGGGTCGCTGCGATCGAGTGTCGATTAGTGACGACGTATCGAGCACCGTGGTATCGAGCGATTGAGGGATGTTCCACGGTCTTACATATAAGACCGTGCTCGATACGTTGGAACATCCCTCAATCGCTAGATACCACGGTGCTCGATACGTCGTCACTCGTCGTCACTCGATCGCAGCGACATCGAGCGGCCGCAAGGTTAAGTATGAAACAGGTCTTCGCTAAGGGAACCAGAAAATCCAGGGAGTTTC
>JAQIYI010000557.1:0-17649 GCA_034700265.1 Polyzonium germanicum | reverse complement strand
AAGTAAGCATCGCCAAATTGCATTAAAAGTTTAGAAATGTAAAATGAAAAAAATAAAATAACAAAGTTTCTAAAATTACTGCGTGCCAGCTGAGCACGTGCAAATAACAACACGTGCGTTGCAGAGCACGTGCGCCGAGATATGAAAACCACAAGAGAGCGAAGAACGAAATTAAGTCCGAAGGAATCTGGATCCAGGCAGTGGGCCCGGAGACGGGCTTTTCAATGGCTTCCGACGAGTCCGTTGGGACGTTGTTGGCGGCGCTGGGCGACCGAGCGGAGCGCCGGGCGTACGTCGAGCAAGTGTTGTTGCGCTCGGCGTCGTTTCTGTACACGTACGACGTGCAAATCCAAGTGGACGGCACCCTATTCAACTGTCACGCGTTCCTCGTCCTGCATTACAGCCGCGAGCTCGGCGCTCGAATATCCGACGGACGTCTGGTCGTCGACGAGATGAATTCCGAAGACTCGGTGTCCGCAGAAGTGTTCGCCGAAATAATTCGCTGGATGTATTGCGGTGACGTCCAGTTATCGTCGTCGTCGGACGACGTCGACGACCAGAAGATGGAGCGACTGGAGTTGGCGGCGCGTCAACTGCACTTCAGCGGACTCGTCGACGAATACGAGACGGCCAGACGGCTGGCGTTCGCATCGTCGGAGGCGGCGGCCATGTACGAATTCGCAGCTCGTCAAGGACACTCAGATGTGACCAGGCTCGCCTACGAGACGATGCGCGACGACTTCAGCGTCGCTTGCGCTTCTCGAGCGTTCCTCCGCTTGTCCGTCGACGTTGTCCACCAGCTCCTCTCGGACGAGCACCTCGCAGTGAAGAGGTGATGATCGACATAGATCTAGTGGCATAGTTCAGCTTCAGCTTAATCGTTTATACGCAAGAAACACCAATTTGAACAGCGTACAGGGTGTATCACCGTATCTGAGAAATATATTTCAATATGTAAGCTTATAGTTGTATAGAGTATGTAGCTGTTTATCTCTAGTGATGCTTAAATCTTAAGCTGAAGCTGAAATTAAAGCAGTTTTACCGAGAGTCCTTCGATATTAATTTGCTGACGTGATTATTGGCAGCGAGCTGACCGTCCTTGACTCGGCCCTCAGCTGGCTCTGTCACGAATGGGATTCCCGCCTGACGCACGCCGTTCTCCTGATGGCCGACGTCCGCTTCGAGACGATGGCCACCTGCGAACTTCTGCGAGTCACCAGCGGCGAGTATCGTTCCAATCTGAACTCTGGTCGCGTTAAGTCCATCTTCGAGACGATCGAGTGTCGAAACCTCCTGCTGACCGTCTTTCGAGACCGCCTGATCGTCCACGCCAATTGCTCACGGACGTCATTGTCAGCGGCGTCCAGACGGTCGACGAGGGCGTCCATGATCGGCGCCGAATCCGACAGAAACGTTGAGACGATCAGTGAACGTCTGAAACGGTCAAATCTGCAGTCGTCAGAAACAATTAGAATTTTGCGTCGCTGGACGTTGCATTTCGTTGCCGGACGGCTGAACGACGCGGAGACGAGACGAGACCGGATGTGCGACGTCTTCGATCGCAGTCTCCGCAACGACGACTTCAAGAACGAGACGTGCGAAATGGAGCTGTCCGTTCAAGATCGTTCCTTCCTGATGCACAGATTCCTGCTGCTCTATCACAATCCCACATTGGTCGGCCAGCTGTCGTCGTCCGCCTCCTCCATCAGGTCCGGCGCCCGTCACAGACGAGTCGTCCATCTGGAAGGCGTGTCCGCCAGAGCGTTCGAAGTAGTCCATCGGTGGATCTATGCCGACGACTTCCAAACTTCTACGGAGAGGATCACGATCGAGGTCATCGCAGAAGCTCTTCGATTCGCAGAAAGAATTAAATTCAAAGGTTAAAACAATATTTCACAATTTCACTAATCATAATCAACTTGGTTGCATTTAACTCACAGAAGTGTGAACCCAACTTGTTAATTAAGATTGTGACAGTTCCAATGTTTGATTTTTGGTAAAAAAATAAATAAATAAAAGGTTTCTTGGATAAATAAATAAAAAGTTTCTTGGATGTCCACAGAGTTTGCGTGCAGATGTTCGAAGCTGATGAAGAAAGTTTCTCATCCGTCTTTGGAAGCGGTCGACCAAGACGAGGGTCTTCAACGGAAAATGACGGTACGATCGTCGAAACTACAATCGAAAATATGCGCCAGTAGGCCTAATCGCTTTCAACTTGATCGTTCAAATTTTCCCTGGAGACCAACGTTAAACGTCCAGATAAATTGAGTTTTAACCAAGTTGAACGCGATTAGTTAAGACAGAAAGATTATTTTAAAATCTTTTTTACGTTTGGACAGGAAGCTGCGATCATGATTCAGAAAACGTACCGGGGCTACGCAGTCCGGAAGAAGCTACGAGTAAACATGGACAAGAAAATATGATAAAAACAAACCAGTTGATGATTTATGCGCATTTCATAACCATGATTAATTGATTATTAAATCATGGTTAAGAAATGGGCAATCATAAATTTAAAAAAAATAACTTCCTCTGCAGGAACAACGAAGGCTCAACGAGTTAGCTTCAGCTCCAGCTTCAGTTTCTGCATATCAGGTAAGTTTATTTTGGCACGAAAGCTAGGCTGCTTAATTCAAAGCAATTCAATCAATCGAAGCGGGCAAGAAGTACGGATGCCGACGACGGAGACGAATCGACCAGCGATCCGAGATATCCCTTGAGTTGGACTTCAAAGCCGACGGCGACGTCGAGTTCGAGGACCAAGCTGAGGAAGAAGAAGAAGAGGACTTTGACGAATAAGCGAGAAAGTTCGTTCACGGTCCTGTCTCCAGCTCCTTCATCCACCATCTTAGAGTCAACATCATCGTCATCAGCTGAAACGTCACCGACCACGTCATCGACTTACTGGAGCAAAACTTCAGTAAGTTTCTCACAGTCTTGGTAAGATCCTCAATATAATTCTGAGATCAAATGCAATGTTGGAATTGTTATTTTTTAAACAAGAGTTCTGAACGCGGATTTGGACAACAGTGGACATGGACGTCAGAGGATTCGAGCGAGAATCCTTTCGGCAGACCTGGTGCCGGTTTCAAATCCTGGCCATCGTCATTGGAGTCAGACGAGACTGTCTGGAGTGAGCCGAGCCTCAGAAGCAGATGGCGCAGAATTTCTAACTCGGTAAGTTCAACAAATAGCCTAAATGGTAAACCAATAAAACAATCAAGAGATTTCCTTTCATTTGTAAATTGTCACGCACGACGTACCTTTTGGATATCTCTTGGAATATGGTCTAGGACGGCGCGCCAAGTATCAAATCGGCGCCACCCGCGATTGGAAAGCGCAAGAGTCGCGAAGAATGCATCAAAAGAAGGAGTCATCAGGTGATTTAAAATTCTAATCAATGTAATGTATCCTTTAGTAATTGCTAACCTGGAGTATAGCACAGATGGTTGAATTGTCGCATGAGGACGAAGAAGACCAACTCGACGAAGACAAGAAGGATAAGAAAGCTGGGCAGACAAAGAAGACTTCCCCATGGACCGGAGTGTGGCTTCGTGCGAAAGCTGTTGATCTGTTGCGGCAGGTGAGAGGCACCCTACAACCAATGATCGAGAATAGGACGCCATCGTCAACGCCCTCGGCATCGCGCCGGCGGAAGCGATCTTCCAACAGTCGACATCCGGTGCGCATTAATTCAGTACAAAAATGCCACAAATCGAAGTACACTACCATATAATGCAAGGAAATGATGGGGAATGTCCATTGTCTAGGGTCTTGAGGAAGTTATCGACAAACTGGAAGCCGTAGAGCAGGATCAGAAGGAAACAGCAAATAAAAAAAAGCAGGAAGCGGAGGAGGCAAAGTCTGAAGAAGCGACTGCGGACTCGGAAGGTGTGACGGACAGAAGGATGCTGGAAATCCAGCGAATGGTCAACAAGGAAGACGTTGAAGAGCATGTTGGACACGGAAGTCAACGCCGCTCGTTGAAGTTTGTGACAACGAGCATCACGATCGACAACGAAGTGAAAGTTGACAGGAAAACACCCGTCGTCCATCCACTGGTCAGCGTACAAGCGACAACGGGCGAAAGTCTGACGACGGATACGCTGAACTGGCGCGAAGTCGAGTTTCTCGTCGACGCGCCCGAACACCTGTTCATCGGTGGACACAGACTGGATCAGATGGCCACGGGTAACGAGGCTAGAAGCCTAACGGCCCATTTAAACTATGTAAAATCCAGCGGGGCGTGCAATGGCAACAATTAAGATTCTCTATCTGTCGCAGGTGCCGGAAGTCCGATGCTCAAGTTGGACATGAAGCAGATGCGCTGGATCGACATGGGACAGATGCCAGTAGCCAGACGAAACGCGGCCATTGTGTCCAACCATTGCGGAGAGGTTTTTCTCACCGGTGGGTACGGTTTCGACGCCAATTCGGAAGCCAAGGAGCGCGCCACAGACACCGTCTTCAGGTACAGATCCGGATATTGGACGCAGCTGGAGTCGATGCACAACGCGAGAGCCGTTCATGCGGCCGCCATTTGCGACGACCTTCTCGTCGTGGTCGGTGGCGTCGACGAACACGATCGGTATCAGATGCAGAATTCTATTTTTCTATCATCCCTTTTCTTGATAAGATTTTTTTTGAATATAAAATTATTTCAAAAAATTCTTGAATGTACACACTCAGGATTTCGACTTCGGTTGAAAGCTATGGGTGGAAGGCCGACGGGTCGCGACGAGGCAGATGGAAACTATTGCCGGATCTGCCCAGTCCGCGGATGGCAGCGGCCGTCCAAGTGAATAGCGATCGCCAGAGGATTCTTATTGCCGGAGGATTGGTCATCGGCGAAAACAATCGGCGCGAGCCCACCGACTCTGTCCTCGTCTACACCTTGGGCAGTGACAGGTTTGAAATTTGATAGTCGGATTCTTCTCTTCAGCTTATTTGTTCCAGCAACTTGTAACCAAAGTTACAAAGATAGTTTTTGACCAAGTGCAGTTGTCCAGTTTTAATGAATAAGAGCGGCAGTTAGGTAGACTGTTTGCCGCCAGGGTCATGAGGACCGCGCACTCTTGACTTTTCGTTTTGATCCCTTTTTAACCGTAAACATAAATAAAATATATATTTGTTAAACTCACCCCAACTTGCTTTTCTTCTTCAGTTGGATTAGTTATGAGCCACTTCGCCGTCCAAAAGCGTTCGCCTGTCTGATGGCCAACGACGTTGGCTTGTTCCTGATCGGTGGCATTGTGGGTTCTGACGAGCACGGTTCAGGTGCGATGAGGAGCAGCGACGAGATCGAGATCTTCACGACCGACAGTGAGCAGTGGGAAGTCCAGACGAGGATGAGCGAGCCGAGACATGGCGTCGGAGCGATTTTCATCGGTACAGATTCCAAGCACTTTGAACTTTTTAAATGAGAAACAAGCATCAACTAACTGTGTGATTGTTCCCGCATTGTACGGGCAAAATACGTATGCAATATAATTTGCCAGGGCAAAACGGAACACTGGTTTAAGACGACTAATTAATTAAGACGAACGAATCAACAGGTGACTACCTGATGGTGATTGGTGGTTCGCAGCATCCGTCCAAAGCGACGTTGATGACGTGCGAATGTTACGACGTTCGAGAGCGGCAATGGTTGTACGGAATGCCAGACATGCCCTACCCGGTGTACGGCGGGACGCTGGTCAGCGTCGACGACCATCGTCGATCAACTACTACCGATCCTCCGATCGACCCCGGCACCATCAGGAGCCTTCAAGTGCGAATGCGGAGGACTCATTTGGTCGGCGAGAACGTGAAAGAAGGAGAATCGTGTCCAGAAGAATCGCCCAGCGACAGGCCTACTGATCAATTAACCTGACAAACAAAAAAATAATGAACACGTGACTTAAATAACGAAATAAAAATCAAGGAGTGCAACTAAATTGGAATTTAATTTCGATAATGAGAACAATATTTTCAAATGATTTTTGGCATTGCCGGCGGGCCTTATTAGTTTATTAACTAATCAATAACTGGTAATTATTTAGCGTTCCCTATATAAATAATAATGCGCTTAATACAATTACCAATCAATTTAATAATTTTATTTACATTGGGGGAATCAGTTTTCTTTAGTACATGATTCGGAGTGCATGACGTAACATATCCTTTCCTGGTAAGTTCAAAGGAAATAACAAGACTGATAAAAAGTGAGGAAGCTTGCACTTAACTTTCCCTTTAGAAATGCTATAAATATTAACTCTTTTGTTTAACGTTTCACGTTACGTTGGCCAAATATCGTGGCAAGCTAGCGCATTAATTTAAACACTAAAAAGTGAAAAAATCTCTTGCGCTACTGTGAGAAAGAAATGATGGAAATCGATTCACAGAGCGAAGAAGAATTAACCATTTGTTCATCCGATGAACCCGGTGAAATACTCCTGGGTGAGTATCGGCTGGTTAAATTTTGAATTTTAATTATTTTTCTAGGTAAATATTTTGAATATCGAATACAAACAGTATCGTGGAGGCCAATGAAGCACAATGACGAATGTAATGACATCGCGATTACTGAGACACCACTACCGGTACCTTGTGCATCGGTCACGGAAAGCAGAAGCGCTACGGAAGCCTTCAGTTCGCAAGAGCGAAACATGGACGTTAAGCCGGAAGAAGACGCCCATGAGATCCAGACGACTCCAAAGAAAACGAGGAAAGGCGGAGAGTGCGTCTGGGACTGCAAAGCGTGCGTCTGTTTTCTCGGTCTCGGCGTTGCGGCTTCGGTGTATTTGCTTTTGCAATGTTTCGGGTGGGTCCGTGACAAAACGCGATGCTGCCAACTGAAATAAACAAATTTTACATGTTTTAAAGTAAATTTTAACTTTTTTTTATTTAATTGGAAGAACCCATATAAGCAATTTGCTTATGCGTGTGGCCCATCCTTATTTGTAATTACTTTCTGAGTCTGTTTGTGATTAATGAATTTACTGTGGCGGAATAACTATTTATTTAATGTACCGGTACTCCGGTAGGCCATTAATTAATGTAATTAAGGTAAATTAATTAATTAAATACTTTGCTTCTTATTGGGGGAGTTTATTTTGATCGTTTATATTTATGGCTGATAAACAATCACAAGTGACAAATAATAGCAACAGAATTTCCCAACAAAACAGGGTAAGCTAGTCATGTGACGTCACACTTCCTTTCCTCCTAAGTTCAAAGGAAAAACGAAAGGGGAATCTAATTATTCTTAACTACGAAGCAATTATTTTTTTGTAACTCTTTGCGGAACGTTTGAGGTAGCGTTGCTCAAATAACGCGGTGAGCTAGTTGAGATTTAACGTTTACTGAGAGAAAAATGATGGAAACTGAATTGCAGAGCGAAGAAGAATTAACTACACGTACTTGCGCAACTGACGAATTCGGCGAAATACTCCTATGTGAGTAGGGCGGATAAGCAACATTTTAAAATTTAATTTCACTCCTAATAAATTATATTTCAAATTCTAATTCAAATAAAATTATGAATTACAAGTACCGGTATGAAGTTATTTTAAATATTAATCGAATTAAATTTAGAAGAAAATTCAACAAAAAGGTCTTTCGTCATTTTTTTGTTTGCTCCTTCTAAAATCTAAGCAGTATCGTCCAGGCGAATAAATCTGGGTACAGGAAACAACCAGATTCCAATTACTGAGGCACCATCACCCTACGCATTATCGGCTACGGCGAGTACAGAAGTCGTCAGCTCGCAAGATGACGACCTGCATGTATTTGACGTGGAGCCCGAGGACGCTAATGTGAAGAGGAAGAAAAACGACGGACAATGCTGTGCGAGCCTTGCTTGTTGTCAAAATAGGGGTGACAACGACGCGGATAATGTTGAAGCCAATGAGGCAGGTGGTGGTTCTGGTTGTAAATGTGACTGCGACTGCGAAGATTGCGACTGCGACTGCGGAAGTTGCGACTGCGACTGCAACGAGTGCGTAATCTTATAGCATCAGATAAAAAGCCTAAAGCGGACGATTTTGGGTTGCGCGACTGAGACCATGATTGCGGCGATGATTGCGTCATCTTATAGCAAGTGTTACATTAGTAATTATTTGAAACTAGACTCAGGTTATAAACTGACTTGCCTTGGCTCGATTAAATATCGCTCATCACGTTCTGGAGAGGCCGACGGCTCGATCTTGAGAAAGCATAATGTTGATAGACCAGAAGATCCTTGTGGTAGGGCAGCATGGATCCGACGTGTCCAGTGCGAACGTACGCTCGGTAGATATCCTTGGCCCTTCGATGGACGGTCGGCGGAGTTACGGAAAACGACGAATCCAACGTGAAGCTGCTTCGATTGATCCTGTTTTAATTACATATTTGAAAGTTGATTATACAAATATACAATATATATTGAATATATTGATGATTAAAAGCAATTATCTTTTTAATAATTGGCGTGAAAATGATTAAATTAAGTTTTAAACTCACAAGTTGACAGACTTTGTTTCCAGGCGATTTTCGTCGTTGTTTTCGCGCGGATTTAAGCAGTGACCCATTTGAGCGAATCTGAGCAAATTAAATCTGGCATATTTGTACGGCCTCTTGTATCATAATGTGGGTGAATTGAACACGACGCTCACTTTTTGTAGAGGGCGACGTCATGGCTGGCAGGATCTTTCAACTCGACGCCGTAGACGTCCTTGAGGGACGGAAGAGTTGAAGCTGCGAACGATGGCACGGCGACGGACGCCGATTGAACTTGAACGATAGTCGCAGTTTTCATGCCTTCCATGCAGAAATTAGTTTCGACGTCACTTCCGCCACCTTCGTCACCACTGCTGCTGTCCGCGCCACTTGACGTGGTCGACGACGTCGATGCTGATTTTCCAGTCACCGATGGGTTGGTCGTCGAAGCACTCACTCTGTAACATTAATAATACACACCTGATTAACAAAAATGTTGAACCAAAATGTCAAGATAATTAATCTGTCAAACGGACCCCAACTCCTCTCGACGTTTTCCGGGACGCCCTCTAACGGTAAACGGACTGAAGTTGGTAGTGAAATTGGGCATGAAGTCGCGGACCGAATGGCTCATCGTGTAGGCGAACAGTTCACTCAGCACGGTCAACTCGAACGGCCTGTAATACTCGTAGTAAGCGTCCAGTCGCTCGTCGCGCGAGTCAGTCCACAAGACTTCAGCAACGTGCTTCCGGTCGCTGATAGACTTTGTCACTGTAAAAAGATAAACTTTCAAATTTCTAGGAGTTTCCATACATTTTTTTAAACATTTATAACAAATCCTTTCTGACCTTGTTCGCAAGGGAGAGGAAGTGATTGCAGTACCTTGTCATCCCACCAGCGTGTCAAACTAAAATAAATGTTAAATAAAACAAATAAATTTAAAAGATGTCCACAGAAATTAACGTAAAAAAATCATGCATCATTTTCTATTTAAAAATAGTGAACTTTTTAAGGCAAATAACCAACCTATGTTTTACAATCTGACGAGCGCTGTTTGCCGACGTTTTTCTTTTCCCTTTTCTTTTTCGTGCTCCCCGCGAACGATCGATGTCACAGTGGTGCAAGTAGTAGTCAGTCTGCAACTCCCACAGGTTGGGCGAGTTCTCTTCTGGCGCGAAAACGCCCAGAAAAAGATTGATGGCGCTCTGTTTGTCGGCGTCCGAAAACGCGTTGCTGTAATAGCGCGACAACGTGTGAACGATGTCGCGCGACTGAGAAGTCCATGGTGCAGTTTTCCGATAAGCTGTATCAAAATGAATAAAAATCTAAATGAAACCATTTTTATGACTAAAATCCTATCAGCGAGCCTATTTAAAGCGTTACGAACTTTTTATACGATGCACCAATTGCGAGCCACCGTACTGCAGAGCGAGCGTATCGCCATGACCTTCGTAAAGTTCCTCGAGTATTCGAACGCAGTCCGAATCGAAACACAGCGATGGGGTTTCCAGGATTCCCAAAGCATACAACTGAGGAAGATTTAACACAAAAAAAATTGAACTGAGCACTGAAATTTTACGAATTTGCGTCAACGTTACCTGAAAAGCTAAAGCCACTTTGCCGAGGGCAAACTGAGCCGTGTTCGTACGATCCAAACAGTCCACGCAGTTGACGCGCACTATTCCGGTCTGCTTTCGGTGTCTGCCCACGAGTACACCTTCCATATTATTCCATCTGAATAAAAATTCGTTTGTAATTGCGAGCAAACTTTGCTTGGTAAGTGTTGTTAAATTTCTAAATCGATTGTAATTACCTAGTGTCTGGACGTAGATTATGCGAGAAGAGTTCACCTCGCGTATGAAAGATGCCCGTCTTCTTGACGGATTCATACGCAATGTCCGACAGACGAGAAAGTACATTGGTATCCTTCCTGAAATAAAAAACAAACAAGCGAACATTGTTTCAATCTGGTTTCAAATTAAACTTTGGGCTGCGTAAATAAAAAAATATGGAACAAATGCGAACGATTTGTTGGCTCTCGCCATGTCGAATCCGATGTGCAAGATTCGATGACGTGGGGGTAAAAACTGGTTCAAATATTGCAAAGTCTGCACCAATTCGTCGCTCAAAATGCTTTCGTGTTTCTTTTTCTCACGCTTCTGTTCAACAAATTAAAACGAAGATTAGAACAAACCAAATAAATTTGCTTAAGAACTAGAGAAACAATTCATTTTAATTATAAAAAATAAATTATAGGAAGTAGTTCTCACCTTAACCAGATTTAAGACGACGATGGGCGCTCCGTGACGATTAAATAAGCGGTTGAAATGGCGCGCAGCCGACGTGCAGTACGGATCGGCTTTTTCCACTTTTTAAACGAATACAAAAAAAAGTTTGAATTCCTCATTTAAAATTGTCAAATAAGTAGGCCTAGATAAGATGACTCACTTATGATGGGAGGTTTGGGCACCATTTTAGCAATGTCCTGAGACCAGTAGAAGGGCACAGAACCCCTCATCTGTACGAAAGACGAGAAGTGACCGGCCCCCAGCGAAGACACAGACGCTTCGAAAACAATCTGCTCCGTTTCCACTTCGTTGGCGACGTCCCCGTTGCAAGTAACGCCGCGTTTCAAGAAGCGGGTGCCAGCGAAGCGATTGGAACGACGCGCCAACAAAGTCACGTAAACGGGGCGACCGTAAACGCTGACGTTCGACTGTTCCACGTAACCGTGGACGACGTGAAGAAGCCAGTCGGCATGCACGTCTTGCTCGCAGTCGCCACCTGCGCAGCGATCAGCGGCATCTACCGTCGCTGCTACGGATTCAAGCAGGTGCCAGTTCCATGAAAATTGCTTGTCGAGCCGAGTGCGAATGCCGCAAGAATATTCATCGGTGGGTTTGAGCTGGTGGTTCGAACAGTGTTCCAGTCCCGTCAGATTGTACTGCAGTGTGTGGGTGAGGTCGTAGCTGTAGCTGAAGTAGAAGTTGCTCGAGATGTCAACGTTCTGAAACATCTTGACGTAGCGAGTCTCGTCCGGATGTGCGCATCTGACGGTTTCGTTTGGAATGTAATGCATGCTCGTCTCCTCTATTTTGTAGATAGTGTGCTGACCGACAAGCGCCACGCGGCGTCGCTTCGTTATAAGTATGACGTAGTAACCCTCCAGGAAGTGAATGAAGCCTAAAAAACGTTTAAACATTCTGTTGACGGCAATATGTGCATGCTTAATAAACTAGGACTTATTGTCACAATTAATTGCGCGCACAACTAACCAAAAATCCCAAACGCAGACACGGTTCGTGTCAGTCCAGTGCCGCCTTTCTGGCCAGGTTTGCTTTTGTTCCCGTGCTCGATCATGGTCAACAGGTCACGGATCTCACGACTTGAGTACTCTATCTGCATGTAGTGAGTTTTTATTTAATTATACGATATAATAACCAATAAATAATGGTTAACTGTTAAGTCAGGTTTTATCGTAGTACAGTAATGACAATTTGACTTACCTTGTCTTCTATAACAACCAAATCCTTGGGCTCCGTTCGATCTAGCTTCAGGACACGGAACTTGGTCTGCGTGTTGTTGGATCCAACCAAGTAGAATCTCTGCAAAGTGCAAACCATAGGCTTCTATGTACAATAGCTACAATTTTTGACAATAAACAGTGCCAGGGTTTAGGCCTATATGCAAGGTATGTAGAACTGACTAGAAGACACGAATATGGGCTCAACTATGGTGATCTAAATCATGGAATTGCGACTCACCGACTTTGTTTCGTATAAAACGATGCGTTGAATTCGGCTTATGACGAAATTAATCGCCGGTGAAGCACAATCGGCGACTTGACCCACCTCGGTAACCGCCGCCATCTTGAATAGAAATTAGCCTAGCGCCGCCGCCGACGCTTTATTCCACGCCGCCGCCGCCGCCGCCGCCGCCGCCGCCGAAAGTTATCATCGGCGCGAATCGGCATGGAGTGGATTTTTTTGGTTTTGACTTTTGAGCGTTTTTCTCTTCACACTTATTCAACTTCAACAATTGAAGTAATAACACTCAGCCGCAGGTGGCGTAGCATCAGAATGCAGAGCAACTGTATTTTTTTCAAAAAAATACTTCGGCGGCGGCGTTGTGACGCACGCCGCCGCCGCCGCCGCCGCCGCCGCAGAAAATGGATCGGCGCAAATGGCAAAGCATACAAGCAAGGCAGCAGAGCAGTCACCAGATAACGCAATATTACGTTAAAAATAATAACCAACTAATACTGATTGAGAAAACAATTTATTCAAATTTATGTTCACACCGTCATTTTGGCATTTAAAAAAAAAATAAAATTCGCAGGACGTTAGCTGACGTCACACATTAATACTTATTAAAAGTAAAACTAAAAAAAAAATACCGGTTGCATGGATTTATTTTCAGACTTGTAGCGCCTTTAGTTGTTTCACGATTTCCTTTTCCTTTTTCATCTTCTCCACCTGTTGGAAATAAAATGAATGAAATTATCAAGCTATTTTGAAAGCACAATAAGATTCTACAAGTAACACATTAGACATAATTAGTAAAATATAAGGCCAGTGGTGCCGCTACAAGTTGTCGCAAAAAATGTGCGCACCTCTTCAGGACGTAATTTCTGCCCTGAAGTTTTCAGTTCCTGCAGTTTGTGAATTTGCACCAATTTCTGAAAGGATTAAATGTATTCTTAATTAAGATATTAAATGCAATTTTTTAATTCGTAAATTATTACCGGTACCGGTACTTATAATCTCACATAATTAGGCATATCGGCCTAGTTAAAAATCCTTCATCAATAATAAGATCTTCACAATTCTAAAAATCAATTAAATAATCCTGAATACAAGAAGAGAAATCTGGTCATATTTGAGCTCACCTTTTGCAGTTTCCTCGTTTGCTTTTCGCGTTCAGCATCGTCCATCGGTTCGATTTCAACATCCACATTGGGGTCCTCATCAGCAACCAATTCCTTGACAAAAAAGAAATTCATTAATTTTATTTTTATTTTTAAATTCTTTTTTGTTGAGGCCTACTTAATACGTAAATACCTCGACCAATTTCTCCTCTGGCTTCTTCACTTTCTTCTTGGGCCTTGGTTTCTTGACCTTCGTAGGCGATTCACCTGGAAACAACAATTGAGGTTACATCAAAAATAACAACATTGATTTCTTCCAAAAACAAACCTACGAATAAAATAAAATAAAAAAATTAGACTATGTCAAAAGAAACGCTTGCCTTCCTTGGCTTTTAGATTCGACGGTTTCTCGTACTCTTCGTGCAATTTCGAGGCTTTCGAAACTGGCAATCCTCGAGCGGCTGGTGGCCGATAAGCCTCCTTGGAAGCTGTAGCAGCCGCGTAGAAATCACGAGTGATGTATATAATTTTAAAGGATATTTAAGGGAAATGAATAAACAAGTGAAACACCTTCAGGCACTGAGGGTGCGATGCTGGCAACGCGATTGTACATAATCTTCTTTTCAGCAAAAACTCCGGATAAAAAAGGCCGCCAGCACAAGTCCCATAGTTCTTCGTCCTGATTGCAGCGAGTTTCGTGCAAAAGACTTCCGGAGTAATGAAATATCCTATAACTGCAAACAGAATTGACAAACATTTTTCGATGTTTTAATTTGCTAACTTGGAAAAGAAAATAAATAAAGGGTTCACGCTCACCCGTTCCCTATTCGTAAACGAGGTGACAACGTGCAAGTCATGAAGTGCTCGCCGTTTGGAGACCACTCAAGGTGGGTCGAGTCCCTCGAATGCAACCGGCAAATTTTCTTTTTCTGTTTCAGATCCCACACTTCCAGATGGCCGTTCAAGTTGCCGAACCCGGCCAATATTAACAGTAAAACACTTGAATTAAGGAGAAAGAATTCTTTACTTACATAAATCAAGAAAACAAAAAGTAAACCGAAAACAATTACAAAATTAAAATAAAATTACAATTAAATAATAAATTAAAATAAAGGATATTATTTCCGAAGGTATTGTAGAAGACCAGATTTCGAGGACTCGTTCCAAAATCGAAAGTGACGTCACCCTTCAAGTTGTACAAGGTTGCCTTTGCTGGCATGACTTTGAAGATCGAGTCAAGGGCTTACAGACCGAATGTGAAAAATCAAAGAGCGCTAAGGGTTTAGAAAAAATGGATACATCCGTAGACGATGCAGAACTCTGTGTTCAGAGGGCTCCATTCCATTGAATAGATTGGTCCATTCTTGCCTGACCATCAAAATAAAAACGAAATGAGCAAATAAATGTATAACTATTGACATTGGGAATAGATTTTAGGCCGACCTAGCTGCACGAAGCTGCTCTCGCCGGACGTGGTTAGAAGGTGAAGCGTTTGTTCTCCATAATACGAAGCACCAGATTTGTCGGTTTCAGTGCTAGCGAGGACCAGGACTGCACTTCCTGTGAAAACCAAAATAAGAATGTAAAATTGTTTACAAAAACTAAGAAAATAATTTGATTGTCACCTTTTTGGTTCCACGTCATATCAACTTTATCTCCCTTGAAAAAAGTCTTGCTGGCGATCACGGATGCAAGCCCATCAAATTTTGGATACTGATACAGTTTGACCATAGATGGTTGTCCCTAGAAATGTTTTATTTTTGTTCTTCTTGTTAAAAATATGTTTTCAATAAGCAGAATTATTTATTCTTTAAACTACTTTCGATCCAGGAGCGTAGCAGACGACATGGTGCGGTGCCTTTCCCGGAGCAAGGCTAAAGTCAGCGATCTTTTGCAAATAGATTTTCTTCTGTATAATATCTGCAGAAACAATCAACCAAATTAATAATCGATTAATCAATTTATAACGTTGATCTAGCTCACCAAAATTATTATTTTCGAAGAAATGCACTTCGTTGTTGACGCTGCGGGCGACTAGTTTTTCTTCGTCGGTCCACTGTGGTTGCCTGAATTAAAGAATACAAAACTTTAAACTCAAAAGAATATGCAAATTTGAATATATAAACCGAAATGAGTAGCGAACCAGCCAGCTTGTTTTTTCTGATTCAGCGATTTCAGACAGGTTCCCGTCTTCACGTCGTAAATGTGAAGGTTGAAGGACACCGCATCTTTCTTTGCTGAAATGACCAACATCAGATTTGATGCCTTATTTTAAACTGCGAATCTAATATCTTCTGCAGACTATCTATAGTCAGCATTTAATGCGAATATATTAGAACAATAATAACCAAACTCACGAGCGTATAGCTCCCATGCGGCGATGATGTTTCCTTTGGGCGAGAAATGAAGAAGCGACGTCCTAGGGCTGTCGATTTCCTGAACAGGAGCGCAATCGGGGACGGAGACTATCTTGATGCTAACGAACAAAAGAGTACGAAATGATCGACTAATAATTTATGGAGTAACGTGTCATATCTGCCCACCCCACATGTTCTGCCGCGTTACCATAGCGGTCATGGCTCATTTTAATTGTTTCGAGTTGCGTAAGATCCTTCATTCCAATTACCGGTAGATGTTTCTCTACCCTAAAAGTCATTTATTGACACTTAATTACCTGTGGCCTGTGCACCAAGCGAACAGGTGGCCGTCTCGACTGAACGTCAAATCCTTTGACTGTTTTGTCGGGTCTCTGAAATTAATAATTTTCAGATTAAACTGGCGAGCTCACAAACGTATGCTGGGCTACTTATATGGCAATTAACACGCTGATTTTAAGCAGTCTAATTTGTGCACAAATCAATTAAATCAGGAACCTCGGAAACTGGTCGTAAGCATCGTACGTCGGAGGCCCGTTGGCGAAAAACACTCCACGCGTTCCACGGCCTACTCAGAAATGTTCAAAATTAAGAATCTTTGAATGTTAAAGGAGCAACTAGGCGCTCAACTTGGCTTATAAGAGCCAAACTACATCTTATTTTCAACTATTAAAATGTAAAATTACATTTCTTTAATTTGTTGATTTACCTGCAAGGAGAACACGCGCATCCACGGACGACGAGGAGGACGCCATTTTGATTTCTAAACCATCGATGAAGCGTTAATCGATCTGAAATGTTCGATGTCGAGATGTGTATCGATTCATCCTGTACGGTCGTGTGACGTCATTTTTTAAACGTGGAAGTTGACATGGCGGATTAATACAAAAACCAAGTGCAATGTACGTGTGAAAGCCTACGAAATAAACAAAGAAAGAATTAAACAACAAAAACATTTTAGTAAAGTTTTGCTGAGTCCTCCTAACCTTGGTTAAATGTGTAAAAAAAATTGTCGACTAGTTAGGCCATTGGGCTTGCGATTAAATTTGTTTCAAAATAAAATAAGTTGTAGGCCTAAAATGTAAACGAATGAATATTTGCTTGATGACGTCACCAGGAGAGCAAATCAAAAGTTTTTAACAAAGCTAAATCTGCTCAAAACAAATTAGAATAAAACTGGAGCTTTTTTAAACAAAATAAGAATGAATTTTTTGAATTTTCAAATTGAATTCATTTAAGAACTGAATTGAATTGAAGAGAGCTCGGAACTAGTTTGCCACGCGCATGCGGAGACCTTTAAAAAGTTCGCAAAGCGTCTCTGGCCGTATAAATACGAGCAGCTGGTGACGTCAAAAATCTCTCGACTCTCGCCGACGCCGACCGATTGTCGCCCGTCTTGTTCTGTCGCGTACGAACAGTTTTCCGGACGAAAATCGCATGATCTCGAGATGGCCGCTAAGCAGAGGATGCGCCTGGCAAACGAGAAGGCAAGCAAGAACGTCCTGATGCGAGGAAACGTCCCCAAAACAACGGTAGGGCACCTACAATTGCGGTAAACTTGCTTTGGAATCAAGCGTGCCACGTCACACGCCTGTGTGCGTGCATTTCATTGGCGTAGTTAATTGCTGTCAAATAAGTTAACAACACCCACGCCATAATAATTAGCGCCGGCTGTTGGACTCCTTTTAGTCAATTTTATTGGCGACGCAAAAAATCCGCCAGAGACTAGCCATATGGTTTGAGGCCGTTACGTCATTCTTACGTCACAGCCTTGCCGGCATGCTGTCAAAATTCTAAAGACAAATGCTGGAATCACAAATGATTTAAGAACCGGAATCACAAATGATTTAAGAACCTGCCTCTACTTGAGAAAATCCCAAGACAGGCTGAGAAAACGTCATTTTTTCCATTCAGAGAGAATGGAGAAATGACGTCATCGGAGCCTGTCTT
>JAQIYI010000556.1:0-17660 GCA_034700265.1 Polyzonium germanicum | reverse complement strand
ATTTCATTCGGATTGCATTGTCGTATCGTATCGGAAGAGGTTTCGTCTGCTGAACAAAATGGCGTCCAATGAAGCTGTATGCGATTATTCTTTTAGCATTCAGACGTTATTAATTTAAAGAGACATTCCAATTAAATTTTATGTTTTTTTCGATTTTAGTTCTATCATTTAATTTGGTTATTTTTAGAATTATCAAAATTTATTCGAATGAAATCGGACCATAAATACCCGAGTTACAATTTTCTGAAATTTGATGCCGTTTTAGCAACTTTCCGGAGCACTTCCGGTAAAACTGTGCAACCACTTAACGGGTCTTCGTCAGAATGCGCCAGAGATCACCCCTCAAAATGCAGCTGTGGGTTCGAATCCTGTATGCGACATGACCATTTGTGTGTGCGTGTTTATTAATTTAGTAAACTATTATTTGTAGCTGCAAAAATGTTCTTTTGTTTCAAACACTGGTTAAAAAACTGCTTAATAGCGGAAGTTGTTGGGAATTAGGTTCTTCTTTACGCGTGCCCATGCCCTCCATGAAACATCGATAGCGCATTACATCGTTTCGCATTCCGGGCAAACTATAAGGCAGAATTCAATTTTGTTTTCTACACAGAGACCACAAAGGGACGCGGACTTATTAAATATTCACTTTTTTTATTTTTTTTATATCTAATTATTTGTAAACTTCAGACCCCCCCCCCCTTAACGGTTATTCCAACACGCCTGCAGTCTAACTAATTATTTATGGTGTTGCGTAGATCTACAAACCGCTAAAGTCTTAACCACTAAATTCCAAATAGACGCCGCCAAAATTTGGTCGCCAATCTTATATTTTGTAATCTTTATAAAATGTCCGTGTTGCAGCTCCTCTGGGTAGCGTCATCAACCTGGAGTTCAGAGAGAATTTCAACGTGGAACCGTCGCGCGACTGCCAGCACGACTACCTGGAGATACGCGACGGAGCGCACGGTTACGCCAACTTGCTGGGCCGCTTCTGCGGCCGCACTTTCCCCAGCGAGCTGACCTCGTCCGACCGCTACCTGTGGATCAACTTTGTCTCCGACGACAGCATTGAATACAACGGATTCATGGTGGCCTACTCGTTCGTGGCGAACACAGGTGAGCATTTATGCGATAGAGACTGCCATAGTATCCATAGAGCAAAAAAATAAATAAAATGCCCTAAAAGATTTCAGCAACGCTTTTGTCAAAAGATGATTTTCCTGAAGAAAAAAATGTACGAAAATCATCGAGCAAAATATACCTTCAATGTACTTAACTCGCAATTGTACTTGAGGCGGACTTGAGTGAGATCGGCGTCATTTCACTTACCGTATTCGAACTCACGTGGACCTAATTAGGCTGGAGGAAAACTCGAGCTGAACATGAGCTAAGTGGATTTTGTAAGATCAAAAAGCTAAATCAATCGATCGATCGATAGATCAGCGGAAAACAACAAAACAGCAGAGCCCTTAATCGCGAACAAACTGGTTTTTTCTTCAAGCTTCAAGCTCCGCATGTGAGCGGCCTAATGGCCTCCAGTAATTCATTGTCAACTGCTGGATTCTTAGGCCTGTACTTCCACTAAAATAATGTCACGAATTGGCGAGCGAAAAATGGGATCCGTCAATTGACAACTCTTAACTTTTTTCAATTTCTTGAACGGTTATTTTTCGCATCTTTAAAGGGGAAGCCACAGCAGCGATTTTCAAAGGAAAAACTCACAGGTCGGCCGATGAAACACCTTATTCGACGACATTTCGCGATAATATTTTTATTTTATGTCGTTCCTTTCATTTTCTACGCCAAATCAAACGTAAATCTGTTCTCACGGGAGGCGCCATTTTGAATATAAGGTCAACGAAGTTCCGATTTTATTCCATTAAGGCCTTCAATCGAAGGCGCGTGAGACGGTAGAGCGTCACGTGGCGCCCCTCGATCAAGCACATAACGTTTACCGGAAGTGAGGTTGGCTTATTTTATTTCAAATAAATGCTAAAACTAGGCATTTCTATTGAAAAAAATCTAAAACTACAAAAAATATTATCTTTAAAAATAAAGGGATGTGAAAAAGCCAAACATGTTGTCGCTTCCCCTTTAACGATGGAAATGGGCAGCTGATCTACATGCAGGAAAAGGCTTAGCTGCGTTGCCAGAATTTCCATTTTTATCCAAAATATAGCCGCAATTAAACGAGGCGAGGTTAAGTCTCGTTTTAAACTTTCGGCGTAACTTTGCTCTTCGATTGCGGTTCACTTCGCTCTCTGGCAACCCTGTTAGTTCATCAATTATGCATGCGAGCAACGCAATTAGGCCAGTCTGAAGCATCCTGCGGTGGCCCGGGCGCAATTTATATGCAAGGCCGCCCGAGGAAGTAACCATAAAGATGGTCTGGCCGACTGATTTCGCGTTTACGAATAGCCGCCCCCGGCCAACCAGCCCAGCCCGGTAGGCCTAACTGTCCTAAGCCTAGATAGGAAATAAAAATACAAAAAAAGCGGCCTTCTTAAATATGGAGATTTTTGGAGAGTGTTTGTTTACAAAGTTCGGTCGCATTAGGCCTACACGGACAAGACTATTCGCCGCTTTTGAAGCTTCAGTTCAAATTGTAATTGCAGAGTTTCGTGGCCAAATAAATCACCGATGTATGATCGCGCGCGACGCATTTCCAAATGCAATAAACTTTAAATTATCGCTTTTAGCTCATCATCGATGGCAAGCCTGGCCCCATACATTGAAGTCCTAGATGCGGAGTTACATGCTGGCCACTTAAGAAGCCGATCGGAGAATTATGAAACTAGTCCGCATTTAAGAGTTTGTCATGGCGACGCAATGCTGAGCTAACGCTGGATTGCACGGCGCGTTTGATCGCGCTCGGCAACAGCGAGGCAGCATGGCCGACAAACTACCCGATGGCACGATGAGCAATTGCGTAAAAAAGAGGAAAAGATTAAGCCGAGCCTAGTGGGCTACGATCGAGGCTGCCATCCAAGTCACGATGCGCGTTTCAAGTGGCCCCTGGCAGTGCGGCAATCACTCAACGCACAGCCGCTGCCTCATCCAAACTAGGTCCAAACTGAATCTGTATTCAAACCGAGTTACGAAACAACAACAACGGCAATCACGCCGAGCGAATCGACGAACGAAAATCTCCCGCTTTCCGCATCCAATCATGGCCAACTGTCTCGACTCACATCCATTCAATCGTGACGTTTCCCATGCAGCGAGTTTCACCCGAATTCGTCGCGATCGAACTGGTCACGTGACCAGCCTGACGGGTCGAACCCCGCCTCAATAAATCTGCGCTACGAAAATCGATGGATGACAGAAAGATCGCGTGCGATTAATCCGCAATCGAGATTTGCGGTGCACAAAAGCTTCGCGTGAAATTCAACTAATTGCTGCGTTTTGCCCGGGCAAAACAGTGGGCTAAACGGAAGCCCTTGATGACCAACCCCGGACACTCTTGTAGGCCTATAGATGAGCATGTGGGATCGAGGAATTGGCGGATCGAGTGGCCGACGATGACCCGACCGATCACGCAGGATTGTCGCCCGAAGCAAGGACAGCGAGAACTTGAATGGCGCCCGAAGCCAATTGCGCTCGCACGCCGGAATAGGCCTAGTGGATGAAAGGGACGATGGACGCCCTGGAAGAGGCCAACGAACTCATCAACTTGACCGATGGCCATTCACAACCCACTTTGGAGAGAAGGAAAAGCTCGTTTCACAAATATGAAATCGCCTACTCGTTTGGTCGGTGCAAACTGAAAACTTTTAAAACACAGCGGCCATTTTGAAGCCGTGCGAAGCACGTTTCCCACGCAGCAAACGACGACCAACCAATTGGTGGTCGCGCAGTGTAAAACAAGTTCTAATCATGGATCGCAGCTGCGACTGCTTCCAGCGTGAACGCAACTTGAAACGCTGACAGACTTAAGACGGCCGCGAATGTGGATCCGCAGATCCGATTTTCAACCGGTGACGTGACGTGTGCACTGACGTGGCGAGACCGGCTTTAATCCTGAAATCAGGCGAGCTTCAGCGGCAGGTCAATCAGAAGTAATTCGTTTGGTCCACACAGCGAGCGGCCGTCTAATTGGTCGTCTGTAAGCACGATGTATGGCTCGAGTGAGCACGCACTTCCTGCTCACGCACTAGGCCGGTGGAAGCGCCACCGTTTCCTCGAGAACCGGAAGTGCCAGTTGAAACCGATCCGCGGTTTGATTAGCAGCCCAAGGCAGCAAATACAAGGCGTTCATTGGTGCGACCGTGACAGACGGTCAAAACTGATTGTAAAAACGCGCGCCTGTCAATCAATCAATGAACCAATCAAACAATCCTGAATTCTATCCTTGTTACTTGTAGACTCGAACTGCAAGTGCTTCGTTCTGTGGAGTGCCACTAGGTGCGCTGCGGCGCTCAATGTTAAATTGCCACCCGGTCTCCCTTTCATGGCGGTTGCTCAATGGCAAAGTCGTCTTTTAATGGGGGATAGCAGACGACGCTCATTTCCGGTGTACAGAAGGTCAACTATATTCACTCGCCACAAAGCCACTATGGCGGGGATAACCGCCAAAAATCACTTTTTTTTAGTGTAGTGTGAATGAATGGAATTAAAAAGTGATTTTTGGCGGTCATCCCCCGCCATTGTGGCGGTTTGGGGCGTGCGAATATAGTTGACCTATGGTGTATAGCATGCGACGGTTGCTTATTACGCACGCCATCGTGATTAACGCAGCATGATGACGTCACATGCGGTTGAGATTGGAGCAGCCCGCCATGCCCAAGCGTAATAAATGCGTTTGGCGCGCGTGAGGTCAACTGGTGGAGCCGCAGCCGGCAATTATTCACATTTCCATATTGCAGTAGGCCTAGCGGCGCTATTATTGGTCAAATGGGACCCGAGCGAAATATGTGTTTATTCGTTGCAGGTTGAGGCTGAGGCACAGCGCGCAAATGAGCGTTAATTAAAGTACGTCCACAGAGCGCGCTAGGCCGCCAGTTTGAGCGCCCGGGCCCCCACAAAGTGCCGAGACGGCCGTCGTCATTTCCACTCTCGGTCGCATATTAAAAGCTCGATTAAAACGCGATATGCGGTTAATTACGGCAGCGTAGAGCCCATGAAAAACGGGAAGCCATTTGGTCGTACAGGGTGCGCGGGAGCAATTAGGATTGAAGAGCGTCGCTAGGGGGCGGGCTGAGCGTCTTTCTATTTCTCACCGGCTCCTTGTTAATTCTCGTTTCAGCTTCGCCTTCGGACAACAACCGCAGCCTCGCCGTCATGGTCTACATCCACGGCGAATCGTACGAGTGGAACTCGGGCAACTTGTACGACGGCACCGTGCTGGCCAGCTTCGGTGACGTCATCGTCGTCACCGTCAACTACCGGCTCGGCATACTGGGTGAGCCGCATACATGCATGCACCCCACAATCTACAGTGTAGGATTTAGTAAAATTGTGCATGGTGGCCCAAGAGGTCCACATTTATGCACAAAGGAAAAGGATCTCGAGGAAAGAAGGCTTTCGAGTTGAAACGTACGGAACTTTGGTTCACCAATTTAAGAGGAGTAGTGTCGGAAGCGTAATTTGGACCACCCTGTCGAGCGCTGAGGGGCACGTAAACGGGGCTCGCATTTTAAGTGGCGGATGCGACAAGGGTTCGCTCGGAATCTAATTCCGAGCTCCGCGCGTCTGTTTGTCTGCTTTGTGTTTGTGTGTGCGTGCTCACGTGAGTCAGGCCTAGGTGCGCACAGTTCGTCGTCGAGAGAGCTCGAGCAGAACAAATAAAAACTTTTTGATTAGACGGGTAAATAAAGGGGTCCCCGTTCGAATCTAAAATTGTAAATATTGGTTCGCGCATAGACCGAGAGCGAGAGTGCCAAGTGAGTGACGCACTTCCGCTGCGCGCATCTACTCATGCAGAGTGGAGGTGAACTGGGTCGACATGCTCGCGCATTGGCGCTGCAGGCCTACGCCTGCGACCCACTTTTGCACTCCAGCACTGATCGAACGGGGGTCACCCGGGGTCAGATGACACGTCGACGGCACCTAGCTAGCCGGCCCACTCGACCTATGGACTCAGATGTCTGCAAAGATAGCGCGACTAACTTACTCTCACGCGGAGACACAGACGGGACAATTAGACAGTACTGGTGCGAGGACGACGTGTCGACATGGCGTCCATCAGACGAGAGCAGATGTCCGCTTATGCCAGCCCGCTCGAAGCGACCAAGTTGCGGTCCATGTCGACGCTGGTGCTCGGCTGCACGGTCTTCGCCTTCGTCGGCTCGATCGTCTTCTGCAGTTTGCACGTACAGCGCGAGGCGGGGGCCTTGGAGCTGCGACTGGGCCGCCTGGAGCGTCTGATGGCGGCGACCACGTGCGCCGCCATGTCCGTCAGCCGCAACAGCAGCGAGTGTCTCCAGGTGAGCCATACTCTTGGAAGATCTTACGGCGTGTCCACCCTGTCATCCTCCTTGTCTAAGCTCCTTTCACACGCTGAATATCCATGCGAATTTCGCATGCACGCTCGACACTATCACGTGACTACTTTTCTCAAGTGCTTACTGGTCACGTGATGAGTTTGCGTGCGAATTTAAGGGAACTTGGCAGCAAAAAGTGTCGTTCATGTGAAAGCAGGTTTAACGAGGAATGATGCGGGTTGTGTCTCACCCTGTACAATATTACTCGCTCAATTAATTCAATTGAAATACAGATTCTAGAGTGGACCGGAAGTGGACCGCCTGGAAGAGAATACCTGCAACTGGCGCAGTCCGGAGGACATTGAGTTGGAAGCAAAACGCTCTGAAATCGGTTGTCCAAGACAGCCTCAAGATGGCCCGATGGACAGACATTGCAGATTTCCAGACAAACGGACAATGGACTTTTTCCCACAGGGTGTGGTCAGAAGTAGAAGCTCTCATTCGATGCGCCCAGTAGTTGCACAAAGTGAAAACGTCTTGTTTTAAAAAGTCATTTGGAAGCGTTAACAGTGACTTGTTGGCTAGTGCAATCACCAACTAATTAAGCCACATTAGACCACAGAAAACAATTTCAGATTATCTATCCTCCGCCTACCCGAAATGTTTACTTTTCTAGGTGACAGAGTTTTGTGAAACGAGTTGAGAAACCATTTCCTTCAAGCAAGTTGAAGACGACTAGTAGGAGCTAGGACGGTTCAACCGAGCTACAGTGAATGCAATAATAAAAACAGAAATCCATTGGTTTCCTCTTATCCATGTAGCACCCCCTCTACACTAGGCCTTAATGGTTTTTCATGTGCGACGCTGCTTTTATTAGGCGCATAACCATAACAGTCAAATGATTCATCAAATCAATTGTTGGCAATAAAAACCATGTGATAAGAGTCGATGTAGCCTATTTTGATAAACTTCACTAGGCCTGATGACGTCACATCGCCGTCCGCTCGATCACGCGTTTTCGCTCCCCTCGACAGGTGGCCAAAAGGGACAATGGCTGGCAATCACGTGATGTCAGGTGATGCGAATTAAACAGGCGCACTGGAACGCGTGTTCTTGCGGCCACTTTGTTCTAGGCTTGTTTAGTTGTTTACTGCCGTTGAAGTCAAACAGGCGTAGCAGCTCGAGCGCTGTTGGTTGCACTCGGGCTGCGCGAACAAAGTCGGCGAACCAATGGGGTGAGCCGAAAGTGTGTCGACCCGCGTGGTGTGATCCGCTGATCACGTTCTCCGGTCGTGCCATTTGCATGCACTCCGTGTATAAAGCGGCCAGCGTTGATCGTACGACGATTAGATCACGCCGTCCGACCGTCCATGCTGTGTCCAACTCGAAAAGTTCGTTTCTCGCTTCCAGTCGGCTTCAGGGTGCTGGCTCTCCGTTAGCTTTCTTCTCACTTTTCAGTTTCAACTTTCAAGTGCGTCGTACGTACAGAGTCAAGGTCGATCGCACAAGCGCCCCTCGCCACTGGACGTGCGGAGAATGTCGAGGATGAAGGCCGTCACCGCCTTGCTGCACCGAGCTTGCAGCCAAGGTCTTGGCAGTGCGAACGCCCTGCACACCGTTCGTGGCTACGCCACCGTCAGTACAGTCAAGCAGCCCAAATTCCCACATGGTGAGTAACTGCTGTAATCCAATGTCGATCCAAAATGGCATGCATGGCGAAACGACATTGCTTGACACCATGTTGTCACAAGCAGTGGCGTATGCAGGAGGGGGGGGGGGCTTTGCCCCATTCAATCGTCCCAAAATAATTATAGAAATTGTGAAAAGATCAGCACTGCATGACGTCATCTTGTCAAAAATAAATCAAAATTAACTACTTTAATTGCAATTAATGTAGAAATTGAACAAGATTGCAAACAATTGAATTAGTTACTGAAATGGACGAGTTAGCCAGGCCTATAGGTACAATTACGCTCGTACCTAGCGATTGAGTAATTCACTCAATTTAGAAATTAATTAAGCTTACAAAATTGGATAAGCATCAATTATTTCCAAATTGTGTAAGCTTAATTATTTCCATTTGAGTAGGCCTAATTGGTTTTAATGAAAACGATCAATCGAAATGGATTAAGATGTGTTTGGGACGCTCGATGGTTTCAGTTTCACACTTGTTTAAAGTTGTATTGTTGCCACATGAATTAAAGGCCTTGTTGTCGTTGAACCCAACTTGCCAAAGTCCAAAGGCGCAGGAAGTGCAATAGCCTAAATAGCTTATTTGCCAGATGAAGCGTCGAGATTAGAATTAGCAGCGAAAGCCTAACGGGAGTCAATAAACTGCAAAACACACTAGGAGAAGCCGATCGCTCTTCAAGTGCGAGCCCGAGTCCGGCCAAAGTGGTCCCCGGATGGTCAGAAGACGGTTCCCTGCTGTGCGTCCAAGGAGCTGGTGGCGTTGGAGACTCGTTCTGGAAGCAGCCGCTGCTCGTCCACCCGACGTGGCTGCGCGATCACTGCCGCTGTCCCGTGTGCTACGACAGCGCCACCTACAACAAACTGGTGGACGTCGGCGAAATCGGACTGGACATCCGGCCCAAGACGACCGAAGTGCGCGACGACCGCCTGCTCATCACCTGTAAGCCTCGATCGAGTCGCTGGCATACCAACAATGTCGAAAGACTACTTGGTAGCTAAATATCTGGATTGTTTGCCAGGGCCTGATGGACACGAGTCCGTCTACGAGTTGGACTGGCTTCGACGCAACGTCAACCAGAAGCCGACCAGGGTGGACAGAACGTTCTGGTCCAGGTGGCTAACGTCGGTGGCCATGGAGGACAGCATGGTAGAGTACCGCGACTACGCCGCATCGGACAAGGTCGTCAAGAAGGTGCTCAAGTCCGTCGTCCGCAACGGGTTCGCCGTCATCAAGAACGTGCGTTTCCAAATTCATTCACATTTAAATGAACTCTAAATAGATCGGACTTTTGGGCTTGCTTGCTTGCTTGAAAGTCAAGCGCCAGAATTTAGCGTCTTCCACGGTGCCTTGCATGGTTTCATTTGAAAAAAATCCAAATAAAGCACCTCATGGACTTTCAGGCTCCCAGGAACACGGACGGCCTGTTGCAGTCCGCGAAGCGGATCTGTCCTCCGCGGTACACGGGCTTCTTCGACGGCCCGGTTCTCGAGTTCCGCACCCACATGCTGCACTCGAAGCACGATTCGCAGGACGACGAGCACCACCGACTGCATCCGCACGCCGACCAGACTTACTTGACCGAGCCGGCCGGGTACGTGTGTTCATGACGTCATAGTCGTCCGATTTAAATCGGTTTGCCTTGCGATTAACCGAGTGATTGCAATTTATAGACTGAAGATGGTGCTGTGCTCGGAGAGCGACGCCGCCACCACGGTCAACTTGGTCGACGGCTACCAAGTGGCTGAGCAGCTGCGTCGCGAGGACCCGACCGCCTACGGCATTCTGTCCAGCGTGCCCATCACCTACGAGTACATGGACGACAAATTCCACCACATCACTCATGACGTCATCCTCAAGCACGACACGTTCAGCGGAGACTTGCTTCAGTTCAGGTAGGCGAAATGCATTTTTCAGGATCACCCTGCGTTTGCCTGGATTAGTTAAGGCAGCTGATTCGCAGGTTGTTCTTGACAATAACCAATCAATTACTTATTTAACTACTTGAGTTTACTTTGAAACTGATTTGATAAAATTGAATAAATAATACGAAATAAAGTAAACGAATTTTAAAAAATGAGAAAATATAAAATAAATGATGGGTCAAAATCAAACATTAAACCAATATAAAATAACCATTATATCTTGATACCGTATTTACTTGTAATTCAATTGATTAATAAAATCAGGTACAACATGCACTATCGTTCGGCGCTGACGACGGTGCCGTTCACGGAGACGGACCGGTTCTTCTCGGCCCTGCGCCATCTGACGAGCCTGGTTCGAAGCGGCCAGAACCAGGTGCGATTGCAGATGGCCGCCGGCTACGTCCTCGTTCTGGACAACTGGCGCGTCCTCTCCTGCTTCTCCAACACGTCTTCCAACAAGACTCCGTCGTCCACGACCACGCCCACCGACCAGCCCGGCGTCCGCTTCCACGGCTGCTATCTGGGCCGCAGCGACTACATGAATCGAGCCAGGCGCTTCAACCTGGTCGACTTGAACAATTAATGGTCGCCTTGATCTGCAATGCTTTTAGTTCATTTCATCACGTCATGCGTCGCCACTTATGCACAATTTATGGTTAATCGCATTTCTTTTACTTCACTTGAGGGGGGAAATTGTATTTGAAATCTCGAATATTCGAACGATCGAAATGCACTTGAATGCCATTCATTTGGGCACTTCCGGTGTGTCGCCTGGAAAAAGCCGGTAAAAATCAATCGACGAATAAAATGAAAATGGTTGTATTTCTCTTTTGCTTCCTCATCCTTTGGCGTCGTTGTGTCAACTTTGTTCCGCGTGATCGGGTTACCTCAGTGCCGACCGAGAGTAACTCGAGAGCGGTGCTGGGTCGCCTGGTGTAATCCACACCTGGCCTTTAGAGGGTTGCGGGCTCAGAATACATCCGAGTGCTTGTGCTGGCTGCGACAACACTCACTAACTGTCCGTCCGTTCGCGTGTTGTTGTGCGACCCGTTGCATCTGCTTTTGCCCACTCCGAAGCTGCGACACACGAGAGGCAAACAAACGCGATCAGGGCCAACTCACGAGGCATCAACTGGGTCGATCGATGCGCGTCTTTTGTCAGAATAAAAACTGCACAATTTCCAGAAAAGTGTTAAAAAAATGAAGAAAAAACTGGGCAATTATCAATCGTTTTTGACCTCCCTGCGTAATGAATTCAATTTTTCCAACAGCCCATATTTGCAATTGCGAGCCGAGATTCGTACTCGCAGCGATCGATAAGCAATTAACTCTTGCTGGATGCAGGCCTGGGAGAAGCGCAACTAATCGATTCCTTGTTTGCCTCCGTCAGGGTTCCTGAACGTGGAGAGCGACCCGACCCGAGGCAACTACGGGCTGATGGACCAGGTGGCCGCCCTGCACTGGATCGAAGAGAACATCCAGCGCTTCGGAGGCGACCCGCACAACGTCACCATCTTCGGACACGACTACGGCGCGGCCTGCATCAACTTCCTCATGATCTCGCCGGTTGCCAAAGGTAAACCGACTGGCCAATAATGGTCACGTGCAGTCACGTGATGAGCACGTGCAACAATGAACGTTGACACTTTAGAATTGTTGAACGAGCTAAAGCTATAACTTACAGCAAAAACTATTTGCCCGTGCATATCTTAGCGCGTATGTTAGCTTTTAGCGAGTAGAATGAAAGCAGACAAGCGCTAGCTCAACAGATTCCCGTTTTGGCATTTAGTGGGAATTAAGGCGCGCGCCATTAAGGGTGAACGAGGACAATTAGTGGAGGGCGGACTGAGCTTCAAGACGGCAATGAGTGGCCGGCAGCCGCCGAGCAATTCAATTGGATGGAAGGAATATTCCTTTCGCTCTCAATGGCCGCGGCCACATACGTATGCGCGGCATGTCCCTCGCCCTTCCCCGGACAATACGAGAAATAAAAACATAAAAAAGCAGCCGTCGACCACTTTCCTCATTTCCAACCGGAAATGAGCGAAGAATGGACAATTTCCATTTCAAGATCAAAAGGCTACAAATGAAGAACGCCGCTGAATAGCAAGCGTGCCGGCAGCAGGGTCCATTGTGGCCCGGTAATCGCCAGTCCAACTCGCCCCATCTAATTCAATTGTCCGACCAGGCCTATTGCCGGCACGGTCTAGCTAGCGGCGGAACAACGACCCCGCCAAAAGGACAGCTGGGGGGAGAATACAAAAGCAAAGTGAGCGACTTAGATAGGCCTCAGTTCTATTAACGAGAAAAGCAGAGGGCGCCACTGGCCACCTTCAACTTATTAAATGCGCTTTTTGATCAAAACTCCAGTGCAACGTTCAAGTTGAAACGAGGAATTGAGTAGAAAATATAATTGAATCGAAGATGGCGAATTAAGTCGACGACGAATTCGCAGTTATCCAAGTTATGGATTTCAAATTAAAAGTTGCGGGAAAAAGAGGGCCGGAGCCGCATTGTGATGGAGGCCAATGATTGCATGGTCAGCCTCATCTTTTATGCATCCCTTGGCCTCGATTCAACTCTCAATTCTGGAGTCTTTAGAAACAGGCCGAAGCAAAGAAAACGAAAGAAAGAAAGATTAGACGGCGTAATAGCCCAGTTCGCATCGGCAATGCGGATGATAATAAAGAAAGGTCCATGGCGGCCCACGGGGCAGGCCCGCACGGTGACGTTTTTGCATTTTATTGCCGACACAAATATCGTGCTCACAGTCACATTTCACTTTATGACTGCGAGCCCATTCATACAGTGCGGCAGGCCAGGCTCAACCTGAGCTCCAGCTGCAATTGCAAAATGGCCGGAAGTGTGGCTGCCACGAAGACCTCGCCGAGTGCAGAAAACAGATCCAGATCGAGCCTATCGCTCGATCTACATCTGTTGCTGCCTGCCCCGCGACCGAATAAAACTGTCCAGGCGTGATCAATGAATGGGGCCGAGTCACGTGATTCGAGTAAAAAATAAATAAAAGGCCGTTATGGCGGCATTAAAAGCGAATTGCAGCAGCAGTGGGCGATATGCAGTGCGGCTTACATGCAAAGTGCTTAAAAAGCCCTGCCGGCTGAGCGCCGAGTTAAAAGAGTAACAACGAAGGACTGAAACTGAGAGATCATTTGAAATTTGTAGGCCAATCCCCCCCCCCCTGTGTAGCTCGCTGAAGCCGGGGGGGGGGGATTACCGAATGATCGTAAAAGACGAAAGGAAACTCACGTGGGGTCCGCCGCCGCCGCCATCTTGCTTTGTTCCCTCGCTATTTCCGCGCGAATCTAACGACATTCAGACGTCTTAAAACGCGCCTACTACATGCACCCTGGTGTGGTGAGCCTTGACTCCAAGATGTTTAATAGGGCTGCCAGTAAGTAAAATAAAATCAAGCAATGTAAAAGGAAATAAAATGTAATAAAGCAAAATAAAATAAATGAAACAAAATATAATTTAATGCGAGTTAAAACAAAATAAAAAATAGAATAAAAGCAAATGGAATACTTGGCTAGTAAGGTGCAATGCAACTAATGGCACGTAAGACGACAGCACGGGCACGCTAATGGATTTTATCAAGAGTATGAACATTTTATTTTTATCGGACTTGTCTTATGCGAGCGTGTCGATTGATAAACCTTTCGGCATTAAAAGAAATAAAAAGCCTTTAAGCAGCCAGACCGCGCACACGTGACGCGCACTTTAATTAGCATACCATAATCATCACCACCGATCCCCTCCCCTCAATGTAAAAAATAAGAAAAATGTGCTTGAAAAATGCAACGATAAAAAGCTGTCTGTTGCGAGCAGGGAGCAGAATGAGATTTTTCACGCCGTTTCCACTGCGAGCGCCACATGTTGGTTGTGACACCGAATGTTACTCCGACTCGGTTTCCATAAACAACGAGTAAACGTTAATCACGCCGCAGCGACATCTGTGTGATTGCCGCCCTCGAAGGGGGCCGCGTTTCAGATAAAAGGATACCAGAAAAGTTATTAAATTGATCAGTCGTCACTCACTCTCGCCAGTGTCACTCAAGTGCGACGACTGGAAAGGGCGGAGAAAACAATCAATCTTGGTCGCGTTGTGCAATTATCGCACTCGACAAGCGCGCGAGTGCACAAAGAGCATTAGGAAAACGCTGACGAAGAAGGCGAAAATGGAGGCAACATCTTGCGCGGCTAATTATATGCGCGGTTCTTTGCTTTGCTTTGCTTTGCTTTCTGCGCACCGAAGACGTTTCTGTCCGGTTCACTGTGCGAGACAGACGGCGTTCTCAGTCTCAAGCCAAGGGGTCGACTTAGCCAAGCTGGTCGCGCGCGGCAATAGCTCGGTCTGCGCATGCGCGTGCTCCATTCCCCCTTCAAGACACATGTACAGCGCCATTAAGATCCCCACTTTGATCTGCTACTCTGGGAGCAAAAGCAAATTTATGCTCCCACTTTGAGCATGCAGCTAGCTGCATGCGTCGCATCGCACCGAGCGATGCGGCCCCCCACCCCCTCCTCAATGCCACGAAATTTAACGCGCGACACTTAAGCGTTTGTTGTGCCCATAATCTGGCATTTAGAGAGAACAGGCGCACAAAAGTAGCAAAATGTGTCTGATCCACGCACTTTTTAGCATGGCGTCCACAAAGTGCCAAGATGGCGGCGAACAATAGGCCTTCCCTCATTTTGCTCGGCTCAGCCGCGACAAATCAGCTAAATCACGTTTATTGGCCCAGAGACTAAGCCAAGTAGGCCTAGCGAAGTGCATTAAAATCAACAAATGTGAAGCAATAATTTAGCGACTGCGAATTTATTTTTTTCGCGCAAGTAGAGCGCCGGGCTAACCCTAATGGGCCTACTTCGATCCCCCATAAAGCAAAAATACAAAAATTGCAATTAACCGCAACCGGAGGAATTGAATCAAACGCTCAGGATGAGCCTGTCGCCGAATTAATCCCTTGAGGAACCGTGACGCTGCCTTCATTCAAGACAGGTCTTGGGACGAAGTGCACTAGGGATTCCAAGATGAGTGCAGTAGCTAATGGTTAATTGAAGATCAAAATGAAAAACTCAAATCAAGTGAAGATCAAGCTGGACCGGGGCATGCGGGTTCAAATCCCGCCCGCGCCACTTTGTATCTTCTTCTTGTTTGAAAACTCGAAAGAAATAGCAATTACTGCTCGAAAGAAACTTGCCCAATGCGGAAGAGTTACTTGCAGTGGCTGCGAATGAATTACTGACGATCCGATTTCCGTTTCCGGTTGCCAAAGCAGGTCTCTTCCACCGTGCCATCCTGATGAGCGGATCTGCGCTGGCCGACTGGGCCCTGGTGCGCGAGCCTCTGGCCTACGCCCGCCAGCTGGCCGCCGTCCTCAACTGCTCGTCGAGCGCCGAGGCCCCCGTCGCCGCCTCGGAAGCGGACAGGATCGCCATTTGCCTGCGAGCCACGCCGGTGAAGGCGCTGCTGGACGCGCAGCTTAACGTGCCGGACCACGTGACCGTCTTCGGTCCGTCCGTGGACGGCATCGTGATCCGCGACGAGCCGGCCAAGGTGATGCGCCACCTGACCGAGTCGGGCGCGAGTGGCGGCGGAAGTGGAGGTGGCAGCGGCAACAACGACCACCACCAGCAGACTCAGCAGCCGCACCAGAGGCACTACGACCTGATGTTCGGCGTGACGTCCACGGAGGGCGTGTTCCCGTTCGGCCAGGACGAGTTCATGTCCGGCTTCGGGCCGGACAAGAAGAGCCGCGTGCTGCGCACTTTCGTCCGCAACATCTACACGTACCACCTGAACGAGATCTACTCGGTGCTCAACAACGAGTACACGGACTGGACGAAGCCGGTGCAGCACCCGGTCAACATCCGCGACGCCACCATGGAGATGTTCGGCGACGCGCAGTTCGTGGCGCCCCTGGTCCGAGCCGGCGACCTCTACTCGTCCGCCTACGCCAACGTCTACTTCTACGTGTTCGAGCACCGGACGGCCGCCGGTTCGGCCGCGAGCGGGAGCGCTAGTGACATTTACCCGCCGCGTCTCGGCTGCTTCCACGGCGAGGAGGTGCCCTACGTCTTCGGCGCGCCCTTCGCCGAGGACCTCTTCCACTTCCGGGGCAACTACACCAAGGCCGAGCAGAAGATCTCCGAGTCCGTCATGCGCTACTGGACGAGCTTCGCCAAGACCGGGTGAGTCGCCTTTCTCTGGGTAAACTATTCTGATTTCATTCAGTTTTATGCCAAGGGTAATTAAGCCGAGAGGGAATTGAAGTGACTAGGCGAGTAGCAGCTGCGCCTAAAGATGTTCGAGCAGCATGAAAACCAAGAGCAAATCGATCGAAATCGAATTGCCACGCCCTCTTGGCAGCGCACTTTTATCGGCCAACTTTACACTCGCAACCCCGCACTTTGATGGATCTTCGCCATGAAAGTGAAAGTCCTGATCACGTTTAAGCCGGGCCTATCAATATCCGTGTGAAATGGGCGCGCAGGAGCATCGAAACGCTTGGTTTCTCGAAGAAATAAAACAATCGCAGAATCAGCAATAAAGAACACAGAACATGGCACGAATTAATCTAAAGTTCCTCGTCCGCCCACGCCCGACTCAATATGTTGGGGGGAGGGGCTGCTGCGAGCAGAAATAACACATTTTATAGTCGAGTGAAACCTTATTATGGGAACTGAGAAGGGGCTGGGTGGGGATAGGCCACGAGCCCCCTTCGGGGCGCCAGCATTTTTCCACGGGTCACGTGTCACATATCAATCACACGAATCCACTTAAAAGTGAGCCCCTCCCTTTGATGGGCTCACAGAGCACCCATGCGTGCGCTCTCGCGAGCCAATTTTATCTTTCTTATTTCTACTTATTTAAGCTTATTTTTAAAATAAACAAATTAGCCTAGATGCGACGATAATAAATGCAGAATGATTTAAATAGACCTATTTTGGTTTTGGTTTACTACTGCTCAAAATCAGGTTCATTTTTAGGCCTGATGCTCAAAAAGTACATAATCTGCAATTGATCGCTACATGTGGGCGTGTATTGATTTTCGTTGACTGTAATGTGATAGCCTACATGAACATGCGGAGGTCTAATGTCTGTGTCTGTCTTCAACAGCAGCGCTACTGTGTTTAATCATTTACTGTCGCTACAGTTAGGCCTACACTTAACATTGAATACGATCGTTTCATCAGATTGAATTTCTGCAAAAGCAAAAAAAGCATGGCAGCCGTTAGGCCTTGATAAACTTGCTCGAGAAGAGAGAAAAAGCTAATTAGTTCACAGTGCGGAGCGATATGCGTTGTAGGCCTACAGATTTGTAATTAAAGCTTAGATAACTTTAGACCTCTCAGTATGTTTGCTTTGTGGTAACTTAAAATGCCGCCAATTATTGGACATGTAACTTCACATTAATTAAGATTAATTAGGCTTACTTGTCATTGCTACATCCGTGATAGGCCTGAATCTCGAGATAGCACAGAGTGAACACTTAGTGGCTAAAGATGCGTTTTACGATTAACATTCATGCCTGATTCGTAGCCAATAATTAGGGCCTAATTGCAATCAAATTCCGCAAGTTTCAGTTTTTTGTGTGT
>JAQIYI010000555.1:0-17668 GCA_034700265.1 Polyzonium germanicum | reverse complement strand
GTGTAACTAAACAAACTATGCAATTATTCATGCTTTAAAAGTAAAATATTGTTTTTTCTTAAAATTTAATTAAGATAAAAGATATTTTTTAATATTTGCTAGGCCTAATGCTTTTGCAAAATTAGTTTTTTTATTATTTAACTAATCATTCGTAAATATTTCCAATCTTTGTGAAGGTCATAGTAGCAGTAAATCTTCAAAACTACAACACGCCGACCGATCATCTAACAAACCTCCGCAGAGGATGAAGGACAAGTTGGGCAAGTCAAACGATAAACGCAGTCTTGGCTCTGCGGAAGAGTCGAATCACAAACGACTTCGTACAGAAGACGCGGATGGAAGCGACAAGGAGACGAGCGACCTTGGAAACGAAGAAGAGAATCTGGGCAATCCAGAGCCGGATATTGAAACGGAGAAGCTGACGTCGGACTTGTACAAGCACATTCCAGAGTCGGAACGACATTACGACGGACAGACTTTGGATGCTGCCACCGAAAATCAAGCGTCCAAACAGCAGCAGCAACCGGTACCCAATCGAGAAGACGAAGAAGGTGAATCGTTGGACGAAGATGACGATGTTCGGATGAGACAAGAAGACAATGACGACCAGACTGACAATAACAGGACCGTTCCAAAGAAGAAACCCATCCTCGGAGACAGGAATCCGCAGAACAAGGACGAAACGGCTGGTGGCGAAGAAGAAAGGGATGCGACCAAAGACGGCGGCATCGTCATAGATGGGGAAATGGTGGCGACTTCGTCAGCGCAGAGGGGCCCAGACACGACCTTTCATACTAGTTACGACTTGTTGGCCATGGACGAGATGAGGACCAGGGACGTCAATGAGCTGCGACGAGAGCTCGAAGACCAGCTTCAAGTTTGGAACGAGTCCAAAACGAACTCTGAGCTACGGATCGACGACCGAATCAGTTTTAGCGAGGCTCAGGATGCCTGGCGCAAGTACGAAGAGGTCGTCGATCGTCTGTCGCGAGATTTGTGCGAGCAACTGCGCCTCATCCTGGAACCTTCGCTGACGGCCAAACTCAAAGGAGATTACCGCACTGGCAAGAGACTCAATATGCGCAAGGCAAGCTTTTGATGACGTTCTCTGATTCTTAAACAATTTTGTAACTACCCCATTTGAATGGAATCATAGTTTTATAAAATTGGAAGCTGTTGGAAATCAAATCTAATTTAAAATTTAAAAACAAAAATTTATCTAAATGAAATCTGCAAAGGGTTGCCTCACTAAGGTTACTAATTACTAATTCATATGAATTTATGTTTAGGTAATTCCCTACGTGGCCAGTCAGTTCCGCAAAGATAAGATTTGGCTGCGGCGAACAAAGCCCAGCAAGCGAGAGTACCAGATACTTCTGGCAATGGACGACTCGTCCAGCATGGCCGACAATCATTCCAAGCAGTTGGCGTTCGAAGCGATGGCCCTCATTTGCAACTCTTTGGCTTTGCTGGAGGCCGGTGAAATCGGCGTGGCCAGTTTCGGTGAGACGGTGCGGGTCTTGCATCCTCTCGGCGATCCGTTCTCGGATCGAGCCGGCGCCGAACTACTTCGCCAGTTCACTTTCGAGCAACAGAAAACCAGAGTAGGCATGATGCTCGACGTCGCTCTGGCAACGATGCTGGAATCGAGGAAGCGCATCAGGGGACTCGCTAGCAGCAGAGATGTCGCTCAGCTGTTGGTCATCGTGTCCGACGGCCGCGGTCTCTTCAACGAGGGCGTCGAGACCGTGAAGAAGGCAGTGAGGAGAGCCAGAGAATCCAACCTGTTCACCGTCTTCGTCATCGTTGATAATCCGGCTAATCGGGTATTGTTTATTTATAAAATCCCTAAACTAGTTAAAATTAATTACATTGGTATCCCTAATGGATCCTAGAAGGTTAACTTGAACGCCACTTCAGACTGTAAGCTTGTAAGACAGTCTCAAGTTACCGGTACGTTCAATCTTTCCTTCAACTTGATGTTTTTTTTAAATTTCTGATTTTTCTATGTAATTTTTTTTTTTTTTAGGATTCTATTTTGGATATAAGAGTTCCTGTTTTTAAAGGTCGTGGACAGGCAAGTAGTCGTAGGCTTACATGTTCCTCCATCTTTTAAATGGTCCAAATTATCAACAGGTTTTAATCGTCAATGAGTCACCTTTTATCACTTATCAGTATCATGTAAACAAATATATACATGTACGGTACATATAATGTATATTTACAAACTGTAAATTGCGGAGTTTTGTTTAGCAGGATCCTGTTGATAAACAAATGATTTACTCCATTGATAAACAAATAATTTAATCCATTGATAAACAAATAATTTAATCCATTGATACTTGAATAAGGATTGACATTTAAATTTACATAAAAAAATGATTTATAATGATTAAAATTAAATATGGTTTGATGATTAAATTCGTCAACAAATTTAATCATGACTAAATTAAATCCCCTCCCCTCCCTAATGATAAATCGATCAATAAAAATATTTAATATTTGTTAATACTTTGTTTTATAACTTAAAGCTGAATTTTTTTTCCTTTCTATTTACAGCTTCCCGAAATAAAATCGTACATGGATGACTTTCCGTTCCCTTTCTACATTCTTTTGCGGGACATAAACGGATTGCCCGCGATTCTGAGTGACGCGCTTCGGCAGTGGTTCGAACTGGTTGCCTCCGTTGAGAGATACCAGTAAGTACTCGCAACTTAAGTTTCATCCAAGGCTCCATTTGAATTTCTGTATCAGTAAATGAGTAAAATCGCGTCCTCGCGATTTTTAATCTGTGGCTACCGTAATTCAATAGGAAAGTTTTCGTTCAAGGCTGTCTTTGAGATATTAAATTAATTTTGTTTGAATTTATTATTCGAGTTATACCTTGTATGACTAGGCTGCATGGGAGAAAATGTGATTAAAAAAAATGGGAAATCAAAAATGAATATTTTAGGCCTCTGGTTTCCGCACTTCGGGCAGCGCAAAGTACATTTTCTGCCAGAAGAGACGGTCGCCCCACGTCAGATATGTGTTCGTCTTCATGTACAGCTTCATTTCCGGATCCAGTTGATCCGGTATTTTACCCAGGATGACCAGAATGACTCTGCTGCGTCTGTCCTTGAGCATCTGAAGATGCGCCGACTTAAATTCGAAACGACACCATTCACTTGACATAAAGTTGTCCGACAAGATCAAGATTGTCCTGCGGCTCTTCTCGATCGCTTCCATTATGGAGTCCATGATGAAACCGCCGGCCAAGAAGTTCCGGTGATGCAAACATAGTTTGTACGTTGGCCCCGCTGTGCCTTCCAACTTGGGAAGCAAATCCTGAACGACGAAGTTCTCGTCCAGACTGCTGTACGACACGAAAGCGTCGAACACCTTCTCCGGACGTTGATCATCCTCGTCTTCCTTCTTCCATTGGAACAGCCGCACGCCAGTGCGAGAGTAGACCAGGACTTGCATCTCCTTACGGTAGGCGTATATCAGTACGATTGCTAACGATATCGTCAAAAAGGTGAACAGCAAACCGGCCAGCAAAGGAACGTACTTTTCCCCTTTGTTTTCCAGTTTCCAGAGATTGGTGACGGAGGCATTGAAGCAGTACGACGCGTTGAACGCGATCATGGGAATCGGCGACGACATATTCTTTTCCGTGGGCGAACAGAAGAGCTTGTCCGGATCTGTCACGATGTGAGCGTGATCTTGCAACCACTCCCTGTAGCTGTCCAGGTAGTCACAGTCGCATTTCCACGGGTTGTCCGACAGACTGATCGCGGATAACTTCGGCATCGCTTCCGTCAACGTCCAAATTGGAAAACTGATCAAGTAGTTGTCGTTCAATCTGAGGACCTCGAGTGATCTCAGCGGACCAAAGACTCCGGCTTCCAGACTGTCCAGAGCGTTCGACGATAGGTCCAGGAAAGTCAGGACATCCAGACCATGAAAGGTTCCGTTCTTGAGCTCTCTAAGAGAGTTCCTCTCCAGATGGAGTTCTTCCAATGCGGGCAATTTGACGAAGGCTTCGGCGTCAAGACTCTTTAGACCGGTGTCGTTGAGATACAGATGCTTCAAAACCGGCAGGTCGTCGAACGACGATGAATAGGAAGTGGACAGCTGCTTAATCATATTTCCGTCCAAGTACAGAGATGAGACCATTGCTGGAATGTTCGAAGGAATTCGAGTTACATTTATGACGTAGCTGGTGCAACGCACGATGACCACGCTCCAAATGCTGTCGTGGTAGCACCGGCACCCGTCTGGACATACCACCGTGCAAATCGTCCGTTGCGGAATCTTCCGGAAGCAAATCGCATCCGAGAAAGTTTGTTCTTGAAAGGCGCAAAGGAATTTGTCGTCAGCAGTGCGAGCTATTAATGAGATGGCTCGATCGCCGCCAGTGCCATCATAGAACTTGGTGGTCCAACAGAACAACGAGGAGAGATCGTAAACGACACCGTAAAGTTTGTCACGACTAGAAACATTGTCCACGTTTATCGTCTTGAACCACTTCATGGTGCAATCGCAAACGAAGGCATTTCCTTGGAAGAAAAATAGCGGCCTCCTAAGTGTAGGCGTCACTTTGACCTGCAAGGCGTCCATTCGCATCGAGGCCAGCGTGTTGTGCGACAAATCGACGAACAGCAAGTCAGCCATGTCGGCGAAAGTACCACCTTGAATATAAGACACGTTGTTGTTGTTCAGCAGCAGCAATTTGACGGTGTTGGGTAGCATTGCCGGGGTGACGCTCTGCAGATGGTTGTGCGACGCGTCCAGATACGTGATCCGAACTTTCCTGGCAGCGGCAAATTTCTCGTCCACGAAAGTCAGCCGATTTCGACTGATGTCCAGCACGGACAAACCATTCGGAAACATGCCGTAGTCCAGTTTGGAGATCTGATTGCCGGACAGATTAAGGTAATTCAGGTGAGGGTTCATTTGAAAGTTGATCGCGTAGCGCACGTAGTTTTGACTCAGGTCCAGGTTGAATAATTTGTTGTTTTTGCTCAGAACGTTGTCCGGAATGATGTGCAGCCGATTTCTGGCCAGATTCAGACGCTGCAGATCGACGTTGTCGTCGAAAGAAGCCTCGTCGACGAGGAAGATTCTGTTGTCCTCCAGGTCGACGCGAGTCAGTTGGAACAGCCCGGAGAAAGTGTCCTTGTAGATGTTGGTTATTTGGTTGTGAGACAAGTCCAGCACTTGAAGGTAATTCGTCGATGATCCTCTTTGTTGCACTTTTGGCACGGCAGTTAGCGTATTGTTCCGCAAGCTCAAATTGGCGATCAGAGCACAACAAGAAAATGCACCTTCATCGATGGTGCTGAGCACGACGTTGTCTTTCAGAAGCAACGTCGTGAGGTTACGTAGACCGGATAAACTGGACGACCTCAGAGTCGCGATCTTGTTGCCACTCAGATCGAGCGTGGTCAGACCGATCAGAGATTTGAAAGTCATATCTGCGATCGTTTCTATCCGATTCGACGCCAGAAATAATTCCATCAGATCGAACAGACGATCGAAAGTTCCAGGAGAAATGGCTTCGATCGAATTATGACTCAGGTCCAAGATGGCCAACATTTCGAGGTTTTTGAACGACGCCTCGGCGTCCAAAGTCCCGGAAATCGCATTCCGCGACGCATTCAGGATCAGCAATTGGTCGCTGTCTAGCCATAGATCGGGCGGAAATCGAGTTATGCGATTTCTGGACATATCCAAGAACAGCAATGACCGCAAGTTGGCGAACGCCCTTTCGCTCAGCTCTCCAACCACGTTGCCCTGCAAGAAGAGGAATTTCAGACGCACCAAGTTTAAGAAACTTTCATTTGTTATCCTGTTCAGACGGTTGAACGATAGATCCAAGGTAATCAGTTGCTCGCCGCATGAGGACGATGATGAGAAGCTCAGAGTTTGGACGTCGTCCAGCGAGTTGAGCGAAAGATTCAGAGCCTGAAGTTGCGACAAACGACACAGTTCGTTCGGCGGTAATGTCGCCACGTTGAACGACGTGATTTCCAGGCTTTCCAGTAGATCGAGTTTGCTCAGCGCTCCGCTCTCCACTTCCAGAGATCCAACGTCTCCAATTACGTCGACACCGACGTAATTGCGCTGAAAGGCGAGGTAAGTCAACGTCGTGCTCGGCAACGTGTCCGACGATAACGACGATGGTAGCTCGCGAAAATCGCAGTTCACGAAGACTAATTCCTGTAATTCTTTCAGATGAGCAAGAGAGACGTTGTCGAACGAGCTTTGCCAGTGCGGCGCGACCGTCGCTGGATCGCAAAAAACGTCCAAAGCCAAAGTGTGATCCGAAGGAATGGCGCTGAAATTGGCGTTGTTCAAGCGGTTGTTGACGAACTGCAACTCGCACTTGAGAGCCACTCCGGGCTGGTTGATCACTTTCGAAGCGATGCAGTCCGTCGGCACTCTGTAGTCGTCGATCGTCGATGACGAGGTGGTGGTTATCGTCGTCATCATGAAGACTACGCCGCAAGGAAATGACATTAATACCGGCATGAGTGAGATAACTAAGATGATGTTTTTGGAATCCATTTGTGCCGTTCTTCAGGTGTTTTGATGTAATCTTTTTATTGCAATCTCTTCAAGATACGTTAAGTCCGTGGAAACATCTTCGGGTGACCGGGTCATGATCCTTTGAATTATAGGTGAGCATCTGTTGAAGTAAATAGAAATACTCTGTAAATAGACCACATTACATATTAATATTGCGCCCGTATATTTCAAAAATCAGTGAAAAGTACGATTAACACTTCAGCTTTATTTGAATTTAATTTAAAGTAAATTAAGAGTAAACTCTTTGAAAATTGGTAGAAGATAAAACGTAATAGTCACCATGTCTTTTCTGTTGATTGCTTAACTCACAGGAAATAATTTCTTGAACAATATTTAGCCGGATTTATTTCGTTGCATTGATCTCAATTGTGGGGTTGATTACATACTTATTAAACTTAGGTTATCGGTACTCGCCGTTGTTAAGTAAAGCACTGTTTCACTAGAACAGCGTTGACTTGAACGTATTCCTCTGGAAATTCTAATCTGAAAGGGTTGTTTGCTAGCAACAACTTTTACTTGATGAATGGATTGGCTAGTTATTATATTTCATTTTTTAATGGCGTGCGGCTACATGACTTTTCTATGTCGTCTGCGCAAAGTAGATTGGGCGTCATTTAATAATAAAAGTTACTCAACTCTTTCAAAGTTAAGTCTTTCATTGGCTTTTGGGTTTCCCCTGGGCGCAAATTGCACGACCTTCAATGTAAGCCGCTTATCTTTTTTTTTAACGTTACATTTATTGTTTCGAGGAAGTTATGAAAGCTATTCCGGAAATGTAATGCTGGTTATACTGTTTTGTTATTTCTAGTGAGAATGGGGATAAAGAAATAAGTTAATGAATCATCGAAACCAAAATGGCGATCTAGACCTCTATATTATGTATCTTTCTATTAAATACTTACTTTTTTTCTACTTTCAGGGTTTTCTGACGATTGATGTTTACCAGACAGGCAGATTTAAACGACGTAGCTAGAGAGGCCATGCCATGTTTTGGCCAAGCTGCAAAGTGGCTGAACTATGACCTTTGAAACGGACTAACGGTACAGTTTAATTTCTAGGCTTTTAATATTTCTATTTTATGACTGGAAGGAATTTGTATACGACTCGAAGATTAATTGTGCGTTACGTAGTCGAGGGCTTTCACATTAAAGTTTTACGTGGGAGTAACCACGTGAAAATTTGTTTGCATCCAGCATTACAGTAACGTCATCGTCTTATGACGTGGAACCTTGCTGTTCGCTCGTTTAAGCTCTTTAATTAATTCCACTGACTTTCACTCCAAGCATAATAACACTCGTTTAAAGCACAATTATTGGAAGAAAATAAAATCCATTTTTATAATTATTATTTTATACATGGTATGTTGGATGCAAGCAGTGCTCGTAGGCTTAGGCCGGAATCACTATTGGATATCTCAGATCTATCTCGAGTCAAGACAGTTTAGCAACTTCCGGTTATGAAGACATATTACAGTCAAAATTAGTTATCTTCTGCAAATCTGCACGCTCCTCACGATCGTATTACGCACTTACTCACTGTATTCTCCCTTCATAACCGGAAGTTGCTAAAGCTGTCTTGACTCGAGATGGGCCTGAGATTTGCATTAGTGATTCCGGCCTTAATGTTTTCACGTAAAGACAATAAGTATAAATCGCAGTTAATATAATGGATTTGTTTACATTGTAAAATAACCGGCACACGCGTTTCATTTCCTGCATAACACAGAAAGGATGGAGAGAAATAAGGCGGATGCGAATTTGCCCCGGAACAAGGCGCACAGTTACGCTGTTATTTTTGTTATTATGGTTTTAGAAATGTTGTTCAAGAAAAAAAAAATGTGTTTAAATGGCTATCAAAAAACAGCTTAATTCTGCTCGTAAAATGACTTTAATCGCTGTAAACGCTTTTGAGTGACCATTGCTAATGGCAAACTGTTTGCCATCGATCCATTTTCGCCTCGAGTTTGAGGGCGCTGGATTTGGTCATCAAACTCGGTGGACAGATGGACGGAGAGTGTGGGGCCTGCGTGCGTGCGTACGTGTTTGTGTTTGAAGCCCGTTGTGCGCTGTTTCCACATTTCAAGGGCTGAAATAGAAAGAAAAATCAATGATGATGATCGTGGTATTTTCTGTCTTTTTCTGTCTGTTGCAGAGTAGGCTGCTGCTTGCGGGGAGAGTCGACTCTTCGATGGTGGCGGTGGCGCTGGCACGATCGGCGGGTGGCATCGACGCGGCCGCCAACAGATTGGAAGAAACCACAGTTTGTCAAGAGATGTAATCGAGTAGACCCTGGCTTGCATGGCGATACTGAAAGTGCAAGTATAAAAAAAGTCTGGTTTTTTCTTCTTTCTCTCTTTTGGTAGCTAGCCGTAAACTCTACTTTATTTTACTTCTGTCTTGTTTGCTTTTTGCTCCTGCTGCTGTTTAGTTTAGCCTTTGCGGATGAACTCTAGACGACCAATGTGCAGGAATGTATGCGGCTGCCGCAGGAACGAACCAAGATGATAACGGTACAGGAAGCGGCTCTCAAGAACGATGACGACGACGACGACGATGACGAAGACGAGGACGAAGACTGTTGCTTGCTTGCTTGCCTGCACTTCCTAATCTTCAGCCAGATAAAATTCGCTCGTCGTGCAGATCAAAGATGTCGCCTTTGAGATCCAAGTTTTAGAAGAATCTGCAAGTCGCTCTTGGAAGTCTAGGGGCGTATCCAGGATTCAGATATTCACCGAGTAAGCGAAGCGAGTGACGAAAGATTGTGCCAATTTTGACGAACTTTTCACTATTTTCACCAGTTTTGATTACATTCTTCAATTTTCTTGCCATTTGGAACGATTTTTTTTTCTAAAACACCGATTGTGTCTTGGTGCATGGACAAAATTTCTGGTGAAATTTATTTTTTATTTTTGGTTTTAATATTTTTTTATATAAAAAGAGTGCCTCAAAATGTTGTTGCGGAAGGAAATCTGCAGCGATGTCGCCAGGTGCCAGCAGTTGACTAATTTTATAGTCAACGATAAAGACGCCATCATGCAGAAGCCGCATAAAGATACTTTTTTCTTGTCGTGTGTGAAATGATGACAATGGCACTCACATGACCGGTTCTGCAGTGACGTCCGCGATGCATCTGCACTTCGAGCGATGTCCGAGTGCGCGTTGTGACTGCCCACTATTGTCGCTCACCTGGATGGGCAAAGTGCCCGACGAGATGCCCGACGAAGAGGGCTGGAAACTGAATCGAACGAACTACTACCAGGAAGGTTGGCTGGCCACCGGAAACGTTCGAGGTGTCGTCGGCGTCACCTTCTCGTCGTGTCACTGCAAGAAGTCCTTCGACGAGCCGCTGAGGACCAACTACAATCTCAGAGGACACCGGTCTGAGGTGAGTCCATCACTCCGTCTATCTCTCAATACAATTAATCCTTTAAGCACGGCCGTAGATCAATGCTTTTTTGAGTACCCGGACACAACTTAGGCTGACATCCCTAAGGGTTATATGGAAAACTTGAGCGCGACTTGAGATTGTTATTTTTTTTCCCAATGTAATCCTACGGAGTAAGACATTCTCAAGTCGCGTTCATGGATCTCCTTATAATCTTTAGTTTACGCGCAAGCCTACCAATGCTAGACTACTGCTCTACGCGAGTATATCCTGTTCTAAGCCAGGCTATTTTAGGATCGGCTTTGGCTGCTTTATTTCGTTATATTCTTGCTATAGTTTACTTTGCTATTTTTATGCCACTCTATGGTGACGTATGCTTTCTGTTATTATTAATATGGGCTACCGGTATACATGCATGTACGTTGGAGTGTGTAGGTTGTACGTCCAATCATTATTACGGTACTTAAAAAAAATCAAGCTTTAGATTCTCTGTTCGATGCAATTAGGCCAAACTACATACGCAGCTTGCTGCGGTAGTTAGGCCCGATATAAAAAATAGCGCAGAATCAAAATTGCTATTAGATGATTTGGCCTATTTTGGTCCAGGTCTATTCGCATGATGGGTTTGTTCCATTTTTGCTGAGAATAGAAGGGATTAGACGTTGTTGGTCGTTTGCACGATGAAAGCATGTAATAGTCTGGGCTATCAATTCCCATTAATTACATTATATGGGTTCAAATAGTAGCCCTACATGTATTCGTGTGTGTGTGTGTAGGCCTTGTACAGGTTGTATAGTGATAGCGTTGGGCATTAGGGTGTGGTCACAACTTGCAATGTCCTATGGGAAATTTATACTCATAAAATACAAGGAGAAAATCTACATCTCTAGGCCCACGCCTCCCATCACTCCATTTAGGGATTTAATGAGCAGTTTTTGGGGCGCCATCGATGAATAATGATCCGCAATTGTTGGTTTTTATCTCATCTCTGACAATATAAAGGGATCGATCAAATCGATGCCAATACTTTTAAGGGAATGGTGTTCCTTGATTTCAATTAATCAGTTAAGGGCTCGATTCTGTCTGCGAGATTTTCTTTAACAAAATCTTCTGAAGTTAAGGCGCGTTCACAGTAAAAGATAAAACTAGAAACTGGAGCAAAATCTTGCGGCATAAAAGAACCAATTTTATAATCTATGCATGTGCATATCTTCGCATGAGTTGAAGCGCCTTACATTTTTACATGTAAGTTTTTACTGTGAACGCAGAAGCAGCGATCACATGTACGTGTTGGCGCATCTTAGCTCGACAGATTCATGTATTAGTGAAAGCTTGTTAGTCTTTTTTTTAGCTACAAAGTTGCTCGAAAGGACGCGTGAGATGAGACGAACATAACTTTAAAGCACTTTGTGCATTATTTTTTTAGTGCTGCCAACTAGTGGGCAGGCCTAAATTATAAATGGTTTGCAATAATTGAACATATGCACTTGGTTATTCCTGGAACCCTGCTTCTTTGCTGCCTTTCCACGTTGGTGTCAGGCGCCCAGGTTAGGCTTGAGCACATCAAAGCTCTTAATCAATAATATTTGATTGGATTGACTTTTATGTCACAATTTGGCGGCCATTTTGTTTCCGCCCATTCGATTCACGTAGGCCTTGCGTGTATGTATTAATGTATACAGTATACTTGTATATGGTCTGTATGGGTTAGCCAGCTGCTTTCTCCGCATGACTTCTTCTCTATTGTTTGTTAGATTGTACAATATGCTTGTGTGCGTGTGTGCGCGCGCATGTCTCATGTCTGTCCTTGTGTAGCCAGGCCTAAGTGTCTACAATGTGATGCCAGCCCATCGATCTGTTTTTCTTCTCGTTGCGCAAGGAAAACAACTTTTCATTAGCTTGTCCTCCTGTTTTTCATTCAATCCTTCGATCCCACTTAATTGGGCGCTAAATTCCGAAAAAGAACGGGAATTTATTGTGAAAATAATGAGGGAAAAATTAAACCGAATAAAAATGGAGGATTAACAAAATATAATAGGCTCACGTATGAAAACACAGATGATTGCATTAAATAACCACTTGTGTATACCAAGCACATTGCGAAGGTATATAAGGAATTTAAATTATTTACAAAATAAATTTATTTAAATTTAAATTACCGGTATTCGCAAAAAATTGAAGTCAAATTTAGATTATTCCTAAATTGAATTCGAATTACGCTCGTAATTTTTTTATTTAAATTTAATATTTTAATGTACCTTGTAATGTGTATTTGGCGACGACTATTTTGTCCGTGTCTAGTGCGTGGGAAACAAATCGATATTGTATAAACTATAATCATAACGGCATATGCCTGCTTATAGGCTGATCTGGGTTTTTACTGGTTAGGATTAAACCTGTTAAATTGCCTTGAAAAGGGAGAGGAGCGTGTTGCTTAGGCGAGCAGGGCGGAGCTTTCAGTGATTGCCCGCTTTTACATGTACGTTCACCCAAAGGGACGTTTTATGTTTTTCCGTCATCTGTGCTATTAATTGATGATGTTGAGCCGCCATTTTTGTTTTGCAGTTGCAATCAAGACTACGGATCTGTTGGTGAAATTGCTTGCCTTTGTGTCACACTCAAATCAACACTTAATTGAGTGTGTTGGAGGGCGGTGGTCAATCTCACATCGTGACTCTTTCACTGTTGCATTTAATCGATTTTTATCTTTTCACTGGTTAGATATATCGACCGGTCTCATTCGTCGTGACCAGTGTGGAAAATTGTTAAAAAATGTGAAAAGACAAAAATCTAATGTGACTTCCGCTTTAACTGCTATGCAATAATGGAGCTGGATATTAACAATATTAGTCAGGCCCACAGTATGTGTACAAGGTACCTGTTGTTTTATTCTCATTGTACTCCCATTAGCTGCACACCCACCCCCTCTCCTCTTCACTCCCATTCGCTCGTCGAAAGATAAACAAATTTATGGATTGTCGTTACTTGGAAAGCTTTTTCGATGGTAAAACGAGTCTCGCTTTCTCTCTCTCTCTGGAAACGCCATGGCAACCGATCGGCTCTTTATGACATACGCCGGATGCGTTTCTGTAGCAAAAACGCGCCACCGCCTCCTTCATTATTCGGCTAACTATATGCAAACATTGAAAATATCATCATGGCCGCTGTTGAAACGCGTTTGCGGCGTCGCTTGATGATTCCTTCAAGTGTCTTTGATGACGCGATTATCTTTTTTTATTTTTACAATAGTTCAAATTGACCTTTTGTCTGGCGAGCAAGCAAGCAACTGTGTGCTTAGCCTGCTATTATTGTTAGGCCTGCACTCCTATAGGGTATTTCAAAAGAGAAAATAATAACATGTAGGATTGTAGGGCTATTTTTAGGATTAAGCAAAGGCTCCAACTGACCATAAGTTCACAATTAGTTTAGTTGCAGGATTTCAGACTTTATTAATTTAATTATAGCCTCGAACATGAGCGAAATGTGTAAAAACACCGTGTGGCGTCATAAAACTATCTAAACACTGCATTTACAGTCTATTCTGTCTGTTAGATATTAATTTTATTACGGTGGCTCCAGATGACAATTTGAAAAATGTTTTTCTTGCCAAAGAAAAATGGTTCCTGAACGTACGAGCGTAGTTTTTATAGTGATTGGTTGCGGACATGATCAGAATATTTTTGACCTTTCAAAAAAATAAATAAATAGGCCTACAGAGAGCGAGGGATTTAAATGTCAACTTGAATTGGAAATGACGCTGAAAATTCGTTATAATATTCAATTTGCATATGTGATACGTAGCTTACGTGTCGCGTGATCATCGTCATCATCCCAACTATAGTCTAGGTATACTGTTTCGGAGACAGAGAAGGTTGGCTCCAAGTGTGACGCAATTATCTACCCTTTTCACTCCTCTGAAAACTAGAGCAAACTGCCAGTTGCCCGTAGGCACGATGCACTCATGAAATTGAACGGTTAACCTTCTTCAGTGTTATATTTCAAAATTAATTGGCTTTTCACTTTCGATTTTCTCTATGTGCAGTTTGTATTTTACTCGAGGGGGTCTTGAAGTCTATTTTAGCTACTAGGAGCCCTATGGGCTCTCCCCCCAGCTCCTTCCGTCGTACTGAAGTGACTTTTCTGTTGCATTTTAAAACCCACTTGAAAATTGCAATAGAGGGTGCGGATGGAGTTGCGCAAACGACCACTGAGACTGAGGAGGTGTGAGGCTCTCGGACCATTGTCCATGGGGAGGCATTATTCCACAATCAGAGAAGGCTCTGTTGCCATACGCTATAGGTGATGGAGGTCTTATTGTCCACGTACGCTTTTTAAATAGACACTATTGTAGTTTATTCAAATAAATAAATAAATAGATCTGCGACTATAGAAGAAAGTGAGGGAGAATATACATGTATCTCCCCCCCCCACCCCATCCTCATCCTCCTTCCCTTACAAAAGGTCGTTGTCTGTCACCTGTGATATTCTCCTTTGAGACACTTAAAGCATGATCTCATTGCATTCAGACAGAGAGAGTGAGAGCGAGATATCAGATAGGCCTAATGTTGCACTCATCTTTATCAGATTTCGCATTTAGAAAAAAATGTTTTCTGGTGCTCTCGTCGTCTGCACTCTTATGTGGGCCTACTACTCATTTACCCTTAAATTCTCACACGGGTTGAGTCACACTGCGTTTAATTCCTTCCACCCTTCCTTGTCCTCACCAACACCATCTTCAGTCAGGCTTTGCTTAAAAGGATTACTTTTTTTTTAGTTTTTATGGCTCATGATCACCATGATCATTATTAGGGTAATACTAAATTACTAAATCAGTGCGCCTAATGGAATGCTTCGTTGAACCCTTTTGAGCGGATGTTGTGAGAAAAACAATGAGAAAAAGAACCAAAGATAAATCCCCTTAAAATGGCAAACAAAAAATTGAAAATAAAAATTTTATTTTTTAAATCATGATACCGTTGCTACTATGATTCAACAAACAAGACTCATGTTTATGTTTTAGTAAGCACCGCGCTGTTTTCCGTCGATGAACTCCGCCCCAGCAGATGTACATGTACGGTAACGTACGTTCTTCTGTCCCCCCTCCATCCCCTCAGGGTAGTAGGCAATCACTGAAAGCACTTTAATTGAGCTGGTTAACTTTTCTTTTTTACTCAAGGCCCTTGAGAATCTTTGCACTTCCGGTTTCATCTCCTCTCCACGTGACACAATGAACAATAAATAGACGCGCAGGAATTCGACGGTTCAGTGAGCTCTACGGTCTACCTCGCGCGTGTCTATGTATGTGTCAGTGACTGATGAGTCAATGCGAAAAGCCTGAAGAAAAATAAGCGAGGGTTTGCAGCTTTTCGAAAAGCTAGGATGACCCTCCAGTCCTCCGCCCGCTACTTTTATGGTGGTTTCCCAAGCGTTACCGATCCAATCGTTTCGTACTCTCTCGACTGGATAATGCTTGCCGCGAGCGCAATTGTATCGCGATAAGGACTCGGCGCGCATACACACACACATAAAGCAATGATCTCACCACTGTTTTCCCATGAAAACTGCATCCAACGCGTGCAGCAATTCAGACCACAATATATTAATAATATATAATAATAATAATAATAATATTATAATAATACGAGCGTAATAATAATAATAATAACAACTCAGCTCTCGAGTCTTGTATTTAGTAACGTAGCTGGGTGTCTCGCTGATCCACATCAATATTGATACAGATCGATTTTACGATTTTTCAATGCTATCCATGCTTATATGTCGAATCACGTGACTCATGTAGCTGTGTCTATGGGAATGACATCTCGTGTGATGTCATTTCAAATAATCTCTCGTGGATGCAAGGATGTGGAACAAATACATGTAGGCCTAGTCGATTTTTTGATATATTATTTTTTTACTATAAAAAACCGCAGTTTTTTTTTGGTCTCTAGAACTAATACGGCTTTTTGGTTTCCATTTCGTATCTGCGTTCGTGAATTCATCCTTAGCGCACATTTTTGTCTGGCTTTTTGCGTTTCTCTCTGCACAGAATTTAATGGCGCGTTCACAATTAAGGCTAAAATATTAATTTGTCGAGCTAAACACACGTCGACAGGTATTTTAGCCAGGCTTGTCTTTTTACGCGTTCGCACCGTAAAAGCTTAGATGTAATAAAAATGCAAGGCATTTCAATTCGAGCTAAGATATACACCTAGATATTTACCTAGGCCCATTTAATTTTTTTTCATTTTGACATTTTCCTTTACTTTCATATACATAGTTTTAGTGTGCTATTTTTAATATTTGAATTTCTCCCATACATATCTTGATATTTTAAATTCTCATTAGGACTACTTTATAAGCTTTTGTGTGTTTTTTAATTTTTAATTGTCCCATTTTGAATTTTTTTATCTCTCATCTAATTCCAACATTTGCCTAATGTATTTTTATGCACCAGGCCTTTACTACTATTATTTTAGTTTTTTTTATATCTACATCATTTCGAGTAAATTATAAAGAAATGTCCCCCTAGAAATACGCACGAGTCTAGATTCAAATTGAGGCCGCACTAACCTTCACAGTCCTTGTTTTGATTGATTACTCTCATTAAAATGAATGGGCTGGATGAGGTTGCCGCTTAATTCTCCACAGCCGACTTTATATAAGTCGGTTTAATGATGATTTCTAAAGGGATTTTTCGAGATTGCAAGCAAACATTACGAGATGAGGGGGACGAGAGAGCTTTTTAGAATTGACAAATAGGGATTTTTAAAGCTGCCTACTCGTATATCGTCGTTTACTAAACGCGCCAATGTGCACGCACCCTTCCAGTGTAAACACGCAAGCCTATGATGAGATGCAGTAGTAGTAGTGGGAGTGTAACGGAACTCGATGACGTCATAATGTATACTGCTGCTGCTATCTTGACAGTGTTTTGTCGAGCTTGGTTAAACGGGGTTCAAATGCGAGTCTTCCAAAGGGTCTTGCATACTTCCAACTTTACATCATTTTGCCTACTCAGCCACCCATGGGGAATCGTTTTCTTTTTATTCTTTAATGTCGCAGATTTAGAGCCTAGATGTTGATGCGTTTTCGGTGCTCGAGTTTATTTAGCCATATATTGTACTGCCTGCTTACCGTGCGTCAGCTACCTATCGACTTGTCCTCCTTCTCCTCAATTCCCTCGCTTCCTCCATCAACTACCCCCAACTTCCTGTGAATCAATTTCCTGTTCCAATCTCTCGCCTGCGTGCAGCCCGGCTGCATCATCAAACGATAATTAGGCCTGTCTTATGCGCGTAATATGCAAATTGAGTGTATAATTCAAGATAATTATACAAGATCCGAAAGTGTCGGAATTGTGTCTGGTCCAAAATGTCCACTCAATGGATGGAAATATGAAACTTCCGTACACAAACCAACTCACATCGGATTCAATTTTGTTGCAATTCAATTCAATGCTAAAATCGAATGCGATCAATGGCGTAGATTTTGTTAGAATTTGATTAAACTATAATTGGATCCAAGGCAGCTAACATTGAAAGACCTACATCTTAAATATGTGTTTTGAAATAGCCTAAATCAAAACCATCAAATTGTATTTAGCATATTTTGCACGTTTTCATTATTTTTGCAAAGATTTCGTTTGACCTGCATATGTCGGCATTTTTACGGCAAAATGGAAAAAATCTTATAAAAAATAAAAATCCTC
>JAQIYI010000554.1:0-17672 GCA_034700265.1 Polyzonium germanicum | reverse complement strand
TTGTTTGACTACAGTAAATGTAGAAAATATTATTCTAATAATACCACACTCGCAATACTAAAAAATATACCAGTTCCTTCAAGGAAGCTTGGTTTAAAATATCATTATTATTCATCAGAGTAAAAAAGCTACACTAATAGTATCTCACTTTTGATGGGGGTGAATAATTTGTAGGCCTACACACACGTAAGTAAGAAAAGAAGAGCGAATTTAACATGGCGCAATATAGAAATAGAGAAAGCTAGGCAGCATGCAGAAGCCTTAACTTTTCTGTCTTTCTAGACCATTTCCAGCATCATCTATCATCTATTTGCCCTTACAGACAGAAGTTACACGCAATGCGTGTAGGCCTAGAGCTGAATTAGGCATACATCATTGTATCTTCTATCTGAACGGTATGTACGCCGACCCACGAAAAGACGTGCCGTGCAATGCAATTTTAACCCGCGTGCGAAACTAGAGAATTTTCTCCTTTGTAAAGCTCTTCAGCGCTCAGCTAAGACCTACAATTCGCCATTTTTTTATCTTATAGACTCGACCGCCATTAATTAAATTATTATATGCTGCCACGAGGTAGACTCTTGAGTATAATTATACAGAGACTAGGAGACGGTAATCGCTTGGAAAAAAATCCAACCCGACATAAATAGTCTGAATTGGAAGGCTGTGAATTAAAAGCAGGCAGATGAAAATTCCCAAAATTTAGCTGCGTCATCTGTTTGTCAGACGGATTTTGCAAGGCGAGCCAATAATCAATGGAGACCATTTGTTTTCGCCGTTTCAATCACTCAGGGCAATTCAGTCGCATGCAATTTGCGTCGTTAAATGCTGTTCGAACGTCATTCTATGCGAATTCTTGAAAAATCTGGGAGCTATCACACGATATAAAATCGATCCACATCTGTAATTACCGGTATGTGATTAAAGGTAATTTTTTTTCTTTGCCCAGACGAATACAAAAATGGAGGATTCTGGAAATCCATGAACCCTTGAAACATTAAAGAGATCAAATAGTCTAGTAGCCATAACATAGAATTGAGATTAGAAGCACGCTAAAATAACCCACCCGTCTTTGATGGTGGCCTTGTCCATGATTATGCTGCTCGTGATTCGGACATCCGATCCGATTTTGCAGTCCTGACCGATGACGGTGCCCATGCCCTTGACAACAGACTTGTTTCCGAGATGCGCGCTGCGCCAAACGAAACATTCGCTTCCAATCTATTCAATCACGGAATTAAAATTAGTAAAAAAATACAAGCAGTCCGATATAATTTTTTACGTAAGCCTAATAAATAATTTACCGTCGCTCCTTCTTGAGTGTAGGATGGAGGGAGTGCTGTTCCTGCGACGGCTGGATACATCGACGGCCACAAACGACTCATCTATCGATTTCATTTCCAATAAATGCAATTAAGAACAGGTAAATAATCCCATATTTCTATTTGTTTGCTTTCCGACCTGTCTGTTAGCGTGGCAGAAGGTGGCCAAGTTGTTTACGCGAACGCACAATTGAGGCCTGGAGAGTTCCGCAATAACATGACCGTAACATTCATAGTCGCTGTTGACCAGAGGAGATTTCGTCTCCGTCCTCCTGAATTGTCTTTTGATGAGCAACGGTATCACCTCGCCCTTGAATGAGTTGGCCTGGCTGAACGCAACGGAACTAGATTATAAACTGTCAATCATGATATTTATGAATCACGATATACAGTAGGTCTAATGTGTTTTACTGACACGTCGTTGAACCAGACGGACTTCACGCGACGATGTAACAAGTAGACGTGGGCGTCCAACAGGTCACTGTGCACGACCAGACGCGAGCAGCTTAGGAAAAACAAATAAAATAAATATTGGACAAATTGATTTGACATAAATTTCATGTATTTTATAAGAATATTTTTAATAGCTAATTTCAAAAAGACTTTGAGATGACGTGGGTGCGGAAGACGAGCGCCTCGTCATCCAAGGAATCTGCCTCCGAAGCCATAAACACGAGTCTTCGAGTGTCCGGTTCGAACCCGACAAAGTCGCGGTCGATTCCTGGCGATCTCTTTTTAGTTTTCGGACCCGGAACTGTGTGTAGGTCTCGACTTGATGGCGAAGGCGTGAGGAGCATCGTCAGCGCCGAGTCTTTGGCATAGTGCAGGGCGAACAGAGCGTCCAAGGAAACATCGTCGCTAGTCACCAAGTCGCAGCTCACCACTAGCACGTCGTTAGTCTGAAAAAACTCATAATTAAAAACAGAATAAAGAAAATAAATTCGCTGGCTGTAGAACTGCCACGTGACACGATGCGTGAAGATGATCAGACAACCTTGCCTAGGTCGGCACAACTTTGGAGGACATATCGCAAAGCGTCCGCAGTTCCATCGACGCCGCAACCGCCTTCCTCCTGAGCGTCAGTGTCGCCGTCTCTGCCTGCTTCTTCTCCGTCGTCGTCCCCTCCTGCCCCTCCGTTTGAGCCCACTTCAACCACTCGCCACTCGATGTCGATCGTGTCTGACAAACTAGTCAGGTGGGTGACGATCTCACTTCTTTGCGACGCCAAAACGACAATGATGCACTCTTCAGTTCATGAAGCAGATAATGAATTTGTTGAAAATTGTGCCCATGCACTTCAAATTAATTGATCATCGATATACTGAGCCCATGTATGCATGTTCCCGTTAATCATGAATACAAATAAAGGATTAATCTGATTTTATACCTTTGAAGCCGTTCCTGTGTAACATGCGAAGCGGATACCAGATGAGGGGCCGTGCTCCTATGGGAAGCAAGGCCTTCGGACATCGACCCGTCAGGTCGGTCATCCTGGAGCCTCGGCCAGCAGCCATCACGAGCGCCTGCACGTATTCAGGGTTGAATCCACTGACGGCCGCACTGCCACTAGCACTGGTCGCTCCAGCCATCGGCGTCCGCATCAGGATTCAGGAGTGGTCCCGCTGGTACATGCAATACAGTACACGTTTATTAAACTAGTGATAGGCTAGGCCTACATGTAACTAATCCTGATTAAACTCTAATCTTGATTAAAACTACAACATGCACTGCATGTATTGTCAATTAGTCATCCGTGTTAGCCCGACTGGCTTCCAATCCATAGTTATCTACCATATGCAAACTTACTGACATTGGGCCTAAGGTTATAGCCTGAGGATTTTGAATTGACATTCATCTCGTTTAGGATGAGCATGCTTCTGGTGAACCTGATTATCTTAACTTTAACGACTTCGTTTACGATAACCACAGAAGCACGTGCAAGTGGTGCAACCTGATAACTACTTGTGACATGTAGGCCTAATTAAGCTTAGGCCTATTCAGCTACCGGTGACGCATGAATGCTTAATTTATGAAAAGTACGGTCATAAGTGAGTTTACATTAGACGAGCAACGTACCTTTACGAGCAGGAAATCGCACTATCAAGTTTGAAACTACAAGTTTGGCGAAGCGAGCAGATCGAAATGGAATCTCCTTGAGCCATTTAAATTGGGTCGTCAGCAATGATCACGCGTCACTTCCGGCACATGCAAGAATTCAGCCGGTCATTTCCGGTGTTGGGCGTTGTTGAATGCGCCGCAGTTGTTGCGTCACGTCGTCATCACCGTATTTTGTTTATGTGCTAATTTCTTCTCTTTGTTGTTTTTTTGGTCATTCTGTTTACGCCTAATCTATCTTTGAATTTACTGCCGTCGGCGAACTTCTCGAGAGTCCAAGGCCGGAGCGGTCCGGACTTCGGCCGACGTATGGACGGATTCGATTAAGCTGCACACAGGTAGGCCTAAATGGTTTTCTTGGTTAGGCCTCAAATCGTAGAAATGTTTCGTGGCTACTTCCGGTCCTTCGTTGGTTTGCCCTTCTTGCCAGGTAAAACAATTCCATTCAGCTAGGCCTGAATTTAGGCCTACGCTGGCGAAATTTCCATTTAATTTTCGAGCCAACTTTGCGTGTTTTCGTGACAAAATTTCGCATTCCATCGTCAATGCTGAGGTTTAGGCTTTTTCCCACCTGCAATTAATGGCCACAGGTTGAATAAATGGAGTCGAGAGTATCGAACCCCAGTGACCATGACCGTCGCCGACGTGCGCGGTGCGCGCCGCCGGCCATTGAGGAAAAATGCCGGAAAACAGGCAGGTAAACTCGTCCGATATATCTGTAGCCACGTCGCAATTCTAGAAGGTGGGTGCTATTGCCAGTGCGCGCGCACTGGCAATAGCTTTATCCATTCTAGAAAGTTTATTTTAATTAATCGCACAGCATTCTTGATAGAATGAGCTAGCGATTGGTCATCAAGGACCTTTGATTCGTATGCCAAGAAAGGCATCGGGAGGCCATGTTGGCCGTGACCAAACATGGCTTGAAAGGGTTTTCCAATTTTCATTGATATTTATCAGAGAGTGTTCGACGTACGATCGACGACAGACACGATGACGACTAGCAACGCCCGCGGACTAACAACAGGCGTTGACCTTGATCACCTACTTATCACCTAGCGTCGAACCAGTCGGAACGACCGCCCATCTATTGGCTGATAGCCCGCTAACGAGACGACGATAACAACAATTAAGGAGGAAGAACGCGATTGAAGCGACGGCGGTGGCGGCAACCGGCCCCATGCAGTGGGGCGAGCGCTCGACAAGGTCAGTACCGTAATTAAATGCGGATCAGGCAAAGATTAATTTCGAAACATTCTGCATGCCTCAACAAAAATAATTAGCCAAACTTCCTCGCATTTATTTATTTAAATATTTGTACTTCTGCGCTAGGAACGCGTTCCATAGTGCCTTCGAATACCAGCCAGGACCATCCATGGAGGAGGACTTGTTGTCTCCGAACAAGCACGACTCGTCAGCGGCGTCTAATGGCTACAGCTCTGGTACGTAAATCCGTATTTACGGATCGTTGTTCTGCAATGCTTTCTAAGCTACCGGGCATGACCGGCATGTACAATCCATTGTTCTTGACTAGGTAAAAAAGTTCCTCACGCCCTACTTATTGTAAATCCATAATAAACTCTTGAAACAAATCCGCTAGTCAGTATAGCTGCAACAACTCCGGCATAATCGAGCTCAAATCTCATTGAATTTGTGTTGTTTCTACAGATCAGCAGAGTGAGGCGGAAGAGCCAACGTACAACGTCGAGCACCTGGCGACGTTCAGTGTCGGTCGAGCCCACAGTGAGTGTAGTTTCTCACTGTACCATATATGTTTACAAGAACCTGCGAAGTAATAAATAAATGAGATAAAAAAATTATGAGGAAAATGTTACTCATATTGATCATCTCAACTTTTGGATTATACTTATAATTAAGAGAACAGCGGGGCATATGGCAATTACCCATGCTTAATTACTTTGTATAGGAATGAGTGAATAGTCCTCTTAAGTCATTCTAGAAATCCACTTTTCCTTTTGAGTCCGCGAGTCGTGGGTTCGATTCTCATGCATTTACCCTGGCTATTTGTGTTTCTTCTAACTTTCTAAGGCTCTGTAATTGGGTCCAATGCAGGAATGGCAAAAACCTATTAAATAAAACATTTCCTATTAGATTTCTATTGTTTTCTGTAAATTAAAAACGCATAGTCCATCCCTGGTCCATTGTGACCTGTTGGTTCCGAACCATACATTGCATTATTAAATTACTTGACGTTACAGACATCGTGGATCCTTCCGATGGACTCAATAAGCTGTGGCAGATGGAGAAGAGGACTGGAATTTGGACGCAGAAGATGCAGATCCGACTGAACAGGCATGGACTCGTCATCGTCGATTTCGAGAACGGAGTAGGTGTTCCGAGTAGGCCATGCACGTCAACTTGAAAATCTTCATCAGAAATTAATTCTTTTACGCTTTGCAGGACGTGGTTGAAAGATTCCCGATGCACCTGATCAGTTCGCCGATGGCGTACGCAGGCGCCGATCCGAAGGAACCCTACAACAACATTCTCATCTTCGTAGTCAAGGAGGACTTGCAGCGCAAGAACCCAATGAACCCGTCCGAGATGCACATATTCCAGTGCGTCCAGGTTGCGGTGAGTGACATCATTCCATTCCGTATTAATAGCCCAAGACTCGAGCTTGTTTTATTCAAGTAAGCGTTTTTCAAGTAAGAACTTATATTGAATTAAATGGAGAGATCGCACATTCGATGTAGGAATCACTAATGCTCGTCTCTATACTTGCTTTAGCCAAGACTTTATTTTAAAGACAGCCTCAAGAGGCATTTAAAGCTGCCTTGAACTCAAGTCTAGGGCTAGTGATACGCTCCTTAAGTTATGCTCTATGCACAAAATCTGAGCTTTCTTTCGAGCTAGGTATCCCGTGTGATCTTGCAACGTGCATTCTAATCAATCTGATAATTATTAATTATCATCGTGATACTTTTATTTAATTCGTGACACGAGCTACATCGATGTGCGCACGCTAGCTGTCTTGTCAGCTCATGACGTCTTTGGTGTCTTATCACTTGACTGCCTTGAACATTTGATAAACGAGCGTAGATTTCTGAGAAATGTACGAATGCTCAACACAATCTGGTTGCCCAAGGGTTTGATTCGCATTGTTCTATTTTTATCGTGCAACTCGACGCAAAACCTTTTGTTTGACTGCTGGTCAAACCAGTTATGACAAAGGCTCTCGTCGCGTCGCGCGATAAAAATTGCACGCTGCGCATCAGGCGTGAGCGCAGATCGTTCTGTATGTTACGTGGCCATTCGTTCAAACGGTTGGTCGTCGCCATGATGCAACAACATTCAGCATTCAAATGTAAACGCTCGACGACATAATTCAAAGGCAGGCTAGCCTTCGAGTTCGAGATCCTCCTTCTCATTTACATTCGTCGTCGACGCTAGTTTAAGACGTGTGCAGGCTTCAGTGCGTGTAAGTGTGCGTTTGTTTGTCATGTGGGTGGACTAGCTTTTTCTTATTTCTTGAGAATTTTAATTTCTTTTCCTTACTGCGTAGGATTAAATTTGGCAATAGCTACAAACGAAATTCTCTGCTTTGGAAAACTTAGCGCTGGCAGGAAAGTGTTTGTCACTTATGAATAATTTACTTGGCCTACGTCTTAAGTTATGATAAGTTTGCATTTTTATCTGATGACGCACAACCCTAGGCCTCATCGCTAGAAAGGCGGATTTGCGCAATTGGCGATTTTGCTAAGAGAAAAATCGCCAATCGCGTGAAATAGCCCTCTGAATGAGCTTCCTTTCGCATTTAATAGTTCTGTTTGTTTATACAGTCAACTGTAAAAATGCTGCGGCGGAAAGAAGATTGTTAGAGGAAACGGTTTGACCTTGTCGAGTAATTGTGGCCATTGAAATCTGCTTGTAGTTCTAGGCTCCTCTAATAGGTTTCACAAACGCTAATTGTCGCCTGCCAATCAAATCGAGATAGTTTTCAGCAGTTTTGTTGTCATAGGCTAGGCATATTTCCAAGGGTATATTTAGTGCGCAAATCGTTTATATTCGCCCTTAGGGCCGGAGCTGCCAGCCATTCAAAGTTGTGATTTAAATTGTCATTCATACGATGCATTCGGCTCGAGTGGCTTATAGACGTTCATGTTTCCGACCAGTGAAGGACTACTAGCAGACTCGCGAATCTTGACGTCTGTTCGCATTTTAATGGCGTTTGAAAACAGGTGCAAAATCCATTCAATTCTTGCTGCACGTAGCATGTCTTCAAGTGTAATAAATAAATATATTGTACATAGGCCATAAAGCCTGAAGGCTCATTCACAGATGCGCCGAAGCGTACCTTTAATTACCTTGACTGGCGTTGCTTTACGCGTTTACTGTAAATGCTAAGACTTAAGACATTCGGAAGCAGAGACACAAAATGTGCATGTGCTAGTTATATTTTTTTATTTTTGCTTTTAACTCGAATTAAATTTGGCGACAATCGATCAGCTGCCACATACAAGTATAGCCTGTCTGAGTGGGTCCTGCTAACAAGGACGTCAATTGTCGTCTTCCCAAATTGCCCAGTTTGGCACAAACGCCGAGTCCTACGTAATGCGTCGTAGTTCTATTTGACCGCCACATAAATATTTATATACAGATATCTGACGTTGCGTGCATGCGCCCGATCGACTCGGGGCGAAGTCGCCAAAATGCAACGGCCCAAGCTAGCAAATTAGGCATTTAGTCGCCCCTGTGTGTTTTCACATGAGCTAGCTGACTAGAAACCAAAGTCGAAACCCCACGCAATTTGCTCTGGCGTCCAGCCTAGCCTACTTGAGTTGCCATTATTCGTCCATGGTCGCGCGTTCACTGCATGACAGCCCCTAATTAAGGCTTCACTTCTATTCGCTTGCATTATGACCAACTCGGTTACTTGGACTTAGGAGTGGGAGGATCTGTCGCTCTGTCCGTATCTGTCTTATCAGTCGTCCCCACGTCCACGGTCATTATTAGTATTGCCTACTAGCAGCCTAGTTTTAATTCATCAACCTTAGGAGGAACCTCACTAAACTATTTAACGGCAGTTAGGGTTTTCTAGTCGGAACATTTTCCCCAGTAAGGCCCGCTATATGTGCCGAGTCACGTGTCATGTGACAACTCCCTTGACGCCTCTGCTTCTGTATCCGATTATCGTTATGTCCATTTGTTTGCTCACTTTTGTCTTTGTTGGCCGCGGTTCAAAAATATGCGTGTGCGCGCATTTCGCTAATAAGTTAATAACATCCGCCCGTCTGTCTGTCAGTCCGCCTCCGCTTTACCTGTTGACCTAAATCAGCAATATAACAACAACAGCTAGGTTGGACCAAAGTGCCCCGCATTTCTCTTATTCTCGTTATTTAAATTCACTTTTGCCCCCCTGCCTCATGATGGCGCTTGAACATTTGTGCCCCAGAAAATATGAGTTTTTTTTCTTTCTATAAATGTCCTCCTTCGCTGGCTCCTCGTTCCCTGACTGCGGCCACTAGTTTTAGAAGCTCAGAAAATAGGAAATAGCTTTCGGGGCCAAAGTGTGTGTTACGTCATTTGATCTTTATAGTCACTTGTCTTGTACGTGTCTGCGCTTTAATTTTTCAAGTTTTTAAAAATGTAATTTTTCTTTTTTGTCTTCCTCAATTTGTAGGCACAGATTGTCGTGGAGGACTTGAAGTCGTTCATGTCCGGCAAGTCAAAGTCGTCGGCGTGAGTTCGCATTTAATTTTTATTTTTTCAAAAGCACTTTTTATTTTTATTTTGTCGCCTTCGCTTTACGCAAGCAAGGTGTGCGCCACATCCCCTGGCACGGAACGCTGCTCACCTTCTAAATTATAATCTTTAGTGCGAGCGATAAAAGAGATAACTGCCGATAACAGTAGACGGACCTGCGCGAGTTCTCATTGGTGATAATTTCATCTACTGTCTTTCGGGTGTTAACTTGCAAGCAGCGTTTCAAACTTTTCAAGCTTGAAACTAAGTCGCTGACTTCCATTGTTTTCGCGTGTTATCTATCGGAATGAAGCTCAAACAGGCCTAAAACATTACAATTTTTATATTTTTTTGTGCCTCATTTTTTTACTTTTATTGATACCCCTGCTAATGTGGTGTGATTTGTGAAGGTTCTCAAACGGTAAATCTGAACTGCATCTGGCGAACAGTGCGTCGAGCGGACCTTCAGGACTATTGCCTCCACCTCCGAATGCGCCGGCCCCTGAGCCACCGTCTACGTTGCAGCCATCCGTCCACAACGGCATCAACGTCCGACAACAGGTGTCCAGATTCAACGCCTCCAACAAAAGCGGCAAGTCCCTTATCTAATCAGAATTCACACACACACTACGCAGTGCGTTATTTTTCTACCTTTGTACCTCTGTTATGGTGATAATTGTAAATTTTCTTTAATTATCATCGTCTCTATTTTTAGTAAACTTAAACTTCATTTGTTTCCCTTCTGAAAAATAAAATACTTTAAATAAATGATAAAAATGGTGAGATCGGGGAATAAAATTAACACAATTTCAGTTTAGCGCAAGTAGTTTGGCTGCTTGAATCCGTAAATGATTGATTTTGGCGGTGCAGTCTTACGAAAGCTTTACAGTTGTATGCCACTATCCTAGTTATTAATTAATTTTGTACTAATTGTATTGATTAAGCGCAGGTGCCGAAATGCTGAGCACTTCTTACGTTGCGAAGAACCAGGAGCGACTGGAGTTGCGATCCGCCTACAACAATGGCCATCAGACCCATCGTGACTCGCTGGACGAAACATCTTCGACAAGCAGCGAAAAGTACGAGAAGGAAGTGGTGAGTTCGACGCTTGCTACCTGATCTAATGACGCTTCACAGTTAAAGCCAAAACGTAGTCAGCTTTTGTGCCTTTTTTAACGTGTTCTCTATAAAAACAAAGTATAAAAACAAATGTAAAGTATTTCAATGTGAGCTAAGATATGCACAAGCAGAGAAAAAGTTATTTTGAGAAAAGGTATTTTGCGCCATATATTTTTGCTCCAGGTTTAGTTCCTCCTTTTACTGTGAACGCGCCATAATGTAGTACTTGAACTGTGCGATGTGAACGCGCCTTTAAAGGGTTGCTCCCCCTGTCAAGTGACACAACCAGTTTTTGTGTCATAGTTCGCAATTATCTATGGCCTTGGCGTGACCTCACTCACGCTAGTCGAATCGAATGTATATGTGCTCTTTGTCAGAAAGTCATTTACAGAAGCCGATCATGACTTCGAAAGTCGTCCTGACCGAATGTTTTATGTCCATTGCAGGGCATTCTGAACCACTGTTTTGATGACATCGAACAATTCATCGCGTGGCTGCAAAGCGCGGCGGCTGCGTACCGCGAGCTGGAACGACGACGCAAAACGCGCAAAAACAAGAAGTCGAAAGACCACGGCGACGGCATGCTAAGTATGAGGGCCAAACCGCCGCCCGAGCGCGACTTTGTCGACGTGTTTCAGAAGTTCAAGCTCTCTTTCAATCTGCTGGTGAGCCTTGCAGACGTCTCTTTTTCCTTGACAAAAGATTGTCAAGTGATTTTTGTCTCTATTTATTTCGTTCCTCTTAGGCCAAACTGAAGGCGCACATTCACGATCCCAACGCTCCAGAGCTGGTGCACTTCCTGTTCACGCCGTTGGCGTTGATCGTGGACGCGAGCCGGGACTCCAACTACGGTCCGAACTTGGCCGCCAAGGTCGTGTCGCCTCTGCTAACTCGCGAGGCCGTCGAACTACTCGCCAATTGTCTAACGTCCAAGGAGAGCGATCTTTGGAATTCGCTGGGCGATTCGTGGATCGTTTCCAGGTTCGTTACATCTTTCAAAGTTGATCGTTGCTTGCCTCATGTTATATGTAAAATTCATAATTTCTGTGTCACGCAGAGACCGATGGAAGGGCTACGTTGTGCCATACCATCCGAGCTTCCGGGATGGCTATTCGCCTGAGTACCCGTTTAACGAGGATCGCGAGAGGGCAGAGATGGCCGCAATGGCAGCTGCCAGCGTCGTCAGATCACGTAGGGACGACGTGAGTTGAAATTGATGCTTTGACTAATTAAACTGTTTGATTATTTTATGTTTGCATGTTACAGACTTATATTTTATATATTTTATTTGTATTTAGAGAATTAAATTTGAAAGAAGAATTTTATAACGGGTTTTGATTGATGGGTTTTGTTTCGTCTTGTCATTTCAGACTGGACGAGGCGGTTACGGTGGTGGGGCCAGCGGCAGTGCCAACCATGCTGGCTATTACTACAACGGCGACGATCCGCTCATGGAGCCGATGATGATGAATCAATTGGTGGTCGAGACAGAGAGGCATGGCGGAGCTGGTCGACAGCAGTCACTGGACGAGCGGACTTCGTCACCCGACGGCCACCATGGTTACAACATGGGCCGGGGAGGAGGTGTGGACATCCAGAGCGACATCAGCGCCGATTCTATCGAGCGTTACTCAGCAGGGGCGTCGCTTTTTGCGGGTGGCGCTGGTGGCGGCGATCCACATCGACAGCTCGAACGTCATCAGAGGCAGTGGCTAGACGACCTGCGGCTGAGAGACGCCAAAGTCGTGCAGGTCATCTTCCCCAGAACGGCCAACAATGACAAGGAGCTTTCTGTGTACAGGGGCGAATTCCTCGAGGTTGGTTCTTCAATTTTAGAAATCTTATTTATCTTCTTTAATTTGTATCTTGTATTTTATTTATTCTATTTCATTTTGTTTATTTTATTTTATTTATCTCGTTTTGTTATGTTACCGTATTTTATTTTATTTGAATTGATTTTATGAGGTTGGGGCCTTCACGTTACAAGACCCAAATTAATGCCCGTGTAAAACACAAACTTGCGTCTTTTCCTTCCCTTACTTTATTTTTTGTATGATTCGCCCCTTCGCAGGTGCTGGACGACAGTCGCAAGTGGTGGAAGGCGCGCAACATTCGCGGTCAAATTGCCCATGTGCCGCACACGATAGTGACTCATCTAGATGACCACGACGCCATCTTCAACAATCCTTTGTATTCGCGAGGCAAAGACATCGCCTATCAGGGACAGGCAAGCTTCTACCTACGCTAAGACTAGAGTTTAAGGGCTCTTCTGATGAAACATTGCAATTGACAATGAGAATACTGATCCATTGGTGTTCTTGAGTGTATGCAAGATTTCATCGTTGACACTTAATTGTCATTATTTATCTTTCTGAAAAGTATAATTTGATTTAGGATTAGGATTTAGCAATCCTCGGATTTAATCTGAACGTGAAATGAATTTTCTGTGAATAGGACTCGCCAAATCGTTCGACAGACGGCAGTGTGACGGGCAACGAGATGCGCCTTTCGTCGCCCAGACTGCACGCCGGTCCCCCGATTCCGCCCCCAGCTCCGGCCGATCTCATTCGTAAGGAGCGACAGGGTAAGAAGGGAGAATTCCGTTACTTTTAAGGCAGCAGTCACCATGAAGAATTGATTTTCTTTTAAGCTCCTCGCCCCTGTGTTGATTTAAGTGAGTGAGAGGGGCTCCCGTGGTTGTGTATTCTTGTATTACGTTTGTGTCGATCCGACCTCTCGATTCATAATAACAGATTAATTCTCTCGAGGTCCTGGGGGGCGACCTTGCACAATTCCTGCAGGAGCATTTGAGGCAGCGTTAAATGTTTTACGTATTTGTTTGTATTTGTTTTCTATCGTTACGCCTAACACTTTGCGTACTAACACACAACCGATGAAACTGGTTCTGGAATGACCCTGTGTAGGGGATTATTTTCTAGAATTTTTCCCTTTCTCAATGCCAATCGAAAGCAGCGAGTAAACATTACTCGCAGATCTCCATGGTCTTTGAAAGATAATTGGTGCTATGCTGCCTTAAGAGCTACTCTGAGTTCTCAGAGATTGATTCACCTGGGCAAGGTTGTCCAGAGATCATCTGAGATTAGGCCTAACTTACGTATAAATATAACGTGCCGAGTGACCCGCAAAAACCGTACAGTTTTTAACTGCCCATTTCTCTTGATATTGCTATCCCAAATGTGGTTCAATTTCTCAGATCAAATCCCTTTGAATTTGTTGCAAAGTATGGCTGCAGCGATCAAGCTTTAACGACCTTTCCAACAAACATTTGGTCATCGAAAGTAATATGCTGTTAAAAAGCTGTCTGGTTTATGTCTGGGCCACTGTGTATATGACGCGAAATAAGAAAAATATTTCAAATCCGAAACGTCCACAATGTTATTTAACATTTTTTGTGATCATGTGCAGCCCGGATGAACTCCATATGCGCATGTAGCGCGTCAGAATCTAGCGTCTTCTATGGTGCCTTGAGTGCTTCTATTGAAATTAATTGGACCAGAAAGTGAAATTTTCAAAGAAGCCATTCGAGGCACCGTAGAAGATGCTAGATGGTGATGACATATGGACCATGCTGAGTTGCAAGATATATTATGTCTGCCGAGAATACCGAGATGTTTCATTATTTTCATTCAAGAGTTTGCTTTTTGTCTGCTCGACGTGCTAAATTGCGTTCGTTCACTTGATGTGTTCTACTTGTTGTTGTTCTTTGTGCCCGTCCGCTTGCACCCTTTGCTTCATGAAAATTTGCTTTTCTATATAATTGCATTTTACTCTTGATTGGCCTTGATGCGCTCGACATTTCAAATATCTTCTCTACTCCATGCATGCTTCTCGCGCTACTACTAACAGACTCGTGGGGCATGTGCGCGTCTACGCATGCATCACGTGATCCATCAGACAGCATGCCCTTTTAAAAAGATGGAATAAACGTTGCATTTAGGACGTTTTAACTTTGCACGCACTGGTCTCGCCCCGTTAGCGCAGCATTGCACGTGACTAATATGCCGTCATTGTTAATATCAAATCTCTTTCACTACATTCCGTTTTCCTTTTCATCAAACAAAAGATTATATTGAGAATCATCGTCCGATGTCAACTGTGTGTGTGTGCTCCTGTTATGTGCATCTATTTTTGCGTACTTTGTTAGTCAATATGCATCGTCATTCGCCAACGCGTACATCGCGGGTGAACAGCGCGTGTCCATCACCTCTCCCTCCATCCCCTTTCACTATGTTCGCACTTCAGTGTTTATCTTAACTGGCAGTTAATTTATTATTATGATGCAAACGCTAGACCTAATTTAATTTTTATGTGCACGCTAAAAAGGATTGATTGTTTAGGAAAATGCATGCGGCAAGATCGGGTAGATAATGTGCAATACAAAAACCTCCTAGAGGTGGAAGCCCACTACAACTTTGCGAGCGTCGCCGGTGCTGTTCAACGACACGTGAGTGTCGTGCCAGGGTGACGGGCGTTGTTGCCATGTTAACGACGGTGGGAAGATTGTAGTGGGCCTCCAGCCTAAGCTGTTTTATGCGCTTTGAGCGTAATCATGCAATCTGGATTTATCTTGGGTATGTAGGCCTATGGTCGTTTTGAATGCATGGGAAGAATTAAATGGGAACATCTATGAGGACTTCCAAGAAGGCCTGCTTCCTTTATTCCTTAGCCCTGCTTGTTGACACTAAGAAAGCAAACAATGAGTGTGGATGAACCGTGTTCGATTCAATGCAAGTCAGGTCATGACATGGCGTGGCAAGAGCTACTGTAGAACGGTTGGGGAAGCGATTTAATTCAATTATTGTTTAATGAAACATTGCATCCATCGTCAAAATGCATGTTGGCTCGAGATAAAAACATAATTAAAGGGGTCAGCTAGGATAATTAACCGGGGGGGGTTAGAAAGTAATCGCGAACTTACAGAAATAATAGCTGAATATTTGATGATAATTAGTTTTACAATGGTGATCGAGCGTGTGAAATTTGTTTTACGATTACTGTTTACATGTCGACCGACAATTCTTGTTTGTGGTCTTAGCTAACAGCCACGTAGGCTTAAGCTTCATTATTTTTTTTAAATAAAAATAAAAACTCCCTGTACAGCTCACATATATAATTAAAGCATTTTCTTTGTTTTCTTTCTGATCCGTTTGTCTTTGTTTGTTTGTTTGTTTTGCGTGCTTAATTTCTTCCTCCTCTGCCGCTCTTGTCCGTCGTCGTACGTCTCTTTAGTCTGTCGCTTCTAGATTCCAAGTACAAGTGTAGAAGCAGTGCGGCGTCCAAAGTCCAAAGAAGAGCGATCAGAACTTGTGCGCCCATTAGTGTGTCCGTCCATTTCGTTTGTCTCGCCTGTGTCTCAAACTCTGAAGAAGAGTCTCCTGTGTTGGTAAACAATCCGTCCAAGTTAAACACGCGTTTACACGATATCACACTTATATACACATACACGTACTGAAATAGCAAATATGTTACGGCCTACTTGGGAATATCTTAATTACTTGTCTTCAATATGTCTTGGCAGGAGTGAACGGAAGTTCAAAAGGCATGCCGCAAAGACAGAAGGACGTGGAAGGGTCAAACGCCAAAAGCACGGTCAGCAAAAGCAATAAAGGTAACGCACCCAGTGCAAGAGTCAAATTAAGAGTCGGGACTACTGGCACACTCAAATGGCACACGGGTCTGTTCGTCGCCTACTTGCTTATTGTTAGGATTCCCAAGCCAGCGATTTCGTGTGCAATTTTAGCTCGATTTTCCATTGACAGCCAACTCGGTCATTTGTCTTCCACGTTTGTTCATTTGTTTTTATGCGAACCGCTTTCAGCGAGGCCTGATCAGGACACGGCCGGTCTGCAGGAAGAGCTGAAACGCACTCTGGGCAGATCGAAGGGCAGCAAGGACTTCTTGGTGCGACGATTGGCCACCAAGCCTCGAATGCCTCCCATCTGCATCACCGAGTCGTCCACCGCTGCTGACGTCCGCGTCTGGCTTCGTTCGAAAGGTTTCGACGACAGGTAACTTTGCTGAATAAAGCTGGAGTCACTAATGACTTGAAGATGGCTGCCACGTCTTGAAAACACCCAAGACAGGCTCTCATGACGTCTTTTCCCCACTCTCTCTGAATGGAAAAATGACGCGTATTTTCAGCCTGTCTTGAAGTTTGTTCAAGTTGAAACCGTTCTAAAAGTCATTAGTGATTCCAACCATAGTTCTCTACTAACATCTAATGGCGGTTGGATTTGTCCGCTTAAACTATCGTCTATAGTCCTATACGTGTCCCTTTTAACCGGTGACTTGCTCGCAGAATACAGGAGATCTTCGATGGCGTTGATGGCGAGAGTATTTTCATGTTGAGTCGTGAACGTTTGGAGAAGACCTGCGGCGCCGAGGTGGGTGGCCGTCTGGACAGCCAACTCAAGGTCCAGAAGAGCATCAGCGGGGTTCGTATACGAATAACTCTACCTATTCATTTTTCAATAGTTCCTATTTTTGAACGTGCATGTCTGTGTTCACCACGTGCTAACCGGAAGTGGCAGTTCGCAAGTGCCAACAAATCAAGTGTTAAAAGGACGTGAAATGATATGCGCACTTGTTGTTTGAGATCGATGGATCCATAGTGGGATCAACTAGGTGTTTCTTCTCATGCTTGCCTTGTTTACCTTTTTAAGTTCAAGACGTTGAGAGGACGTGAACTGGAGGAAATTCTTGAAGCACGCCGACTCAAATCGGAAAAAAGCCGCGACGACAATGACAACGACGACGATGACGATGGCGATGGCGACGACGACGGCGATTCTTCCAATTCGGACAATGCGTTCCATCGAGCGAGGGCCGACTGAAATGCCAATTCGAAGTTCCGGAGTACAGAGTGAGTGATCCAGTCCAATTATGCCCGTGATGTCCACGCGCCTATCGATGTCTTTATTTTATTACTTAGTGCGCAAGCTTCTCAAGTTCGTGCTAGATGAATTTATGAGGCGGGTTAGTTTTTCACTGTCAAATTAATGGTTGCACTTTTAGAATTTCACCCTGTACCGTACACTTATTTTAATTCTCTGCATCAGCTGTAGTATTAGACGTTTTGTTAGGTGATAAACAGATTGAGATTTTACTTCATTTGCATTTAGTCAGCTATAAAGTAAATAGTCCTACAGGGTGTAACAAAATTGCGAAACAATTACTATAATGATCCTGATGGATTGCCACATTTGGTTACACTTGTGTATAAATAATAATTTGTGATAATTATGAATTAATTATAGATAATTTAATATGAAATAAATATTAAATACCCCGGTCTAATTAGGCGGGTTCACTGCCTTTTATCCTACATGTGATCTTCCTAAATTGGTATAATTACTAAACGAGTCGGCTCTATTAAGTGACCAGCTGTTGACC
>JAQIYI010000553.1:0-17688 GCA_034700265.1 Polyzonium germanicum | reverse complement strand
AACGATAATTAAATATGCAAATGGATAGAACCAAAATGCAAATATCTTTTCTGACTCAAATCTACAAGACTGAAAAATAACATTTTTATGTCTGCTACCACAGATCAAAAAAAATCTGGTTTCACGTGGATGAATATCTGCTGCGAATTCCCCGAGGAATTCGCAGCAGATATTCATCCACGTGAAACCATTTAATTTCGAGAGTGTAAACGCTCCATAAGTTGGTAGGTAAACGTGCCTGTAGATGGATGACGCTTCCGTTGGCGTTGTCCTCGCACGAGGACGTCGAGGACGACGCGGGGGACATGAGGACTGAGCCGCTGTTCCTCGAGTCGGGTGCCACGTCCGACTCGCTTCCACTGCTCGTCGTGTACTCGCCGCTGGCGTCGCAAGAGCTGCCGTCGGTCGTCCGACGTCTGTGTGCGCCAGGACACGCCATGGTAGACGAGCGACGATCGCAGCCGTCCACCAAGTTGTACGGCGGTTTGACGAGCAGCTCGGCCTGCTTGACCAGACGATGTATCCGAGCTGCATCTGCTACGCCGGTGCCGCCACCTCCATGTCCAGCATCATCTGCTTCAGAAGAAGATGATGATGATGATGTTGATGACGACGACGAGGGCGCCGATGATGAATGATGGACAGCCCCGTTGGACTTCTCGACAGGTGGCCCTGCGAAGACCGGAGACGATCCAAAGTCCAGCTTGGCCCTGCTACTCAGTCGCTTGCCTTCAGCGCCGTCAGAGTCCTCGTGGCAGAAGTAGAAAGTTCCGCAGTTGGAACCGGCGTTCTCGACGCTCGGAGTCGACACTTGGTCATCAGCAGATCCGGAAGTGGCGGCTTCCATTGAGGCCATCTCTCTGGGCGGCGTCTTACGAGGACGGCGCTCGCCGTCCACGACTACCTCTAGGACACGAGGCGTGGTCGCCTCGGCCGTTGTGTAAGTATAGACGCGGACGAACTCACCGGCGCTCTCCTCGTTGGACAGATGGGCCGAACTCTCGCTCGAGTAGCCCACATCATGATGGTCGTGGCCTCGGATCGAAACGCCTCTGTCCAGTCCACTGGTCACCGCGGGGCCCTTGTCTCTCGCTGAAGAGGAATCGACCGTGGCTGCGGTGGCTCCTGTTGAAGCAGACGCGGCTTCGGGGACCACCATGCCGTTGCCTCGTGGCTGAAAAGCTCCGCCCAGTCGTGGACACTTGCGTCTGGGTTCGTCACCTGGACTGCGGCAATCCTTCTGGGAAGATGAATTTAAAAAATATTAATAGAAATATGAACGTAAAAAAGATACACATAAAATAAATTGAAATTTGTAAGGATCCCAGGAAAGGCCTGAATCTCTTCTACAATCTACAAGCGCATGGCTCATTGTTAGGGAGAATATCTGGGTCCATAATCCTAGTGAAATTTCTTTAAAAAAATACAAGTTTTTCTAATATTGAGAAAAGCGAAAAAGCAGAATTTTTTAATAAAAGTAGAATCTTAATTAAAAAGCACGACTTTTTACATAAAAAAGTAGAAGTGCGGTTTCCTTAGTGATTAGTAAACAGAGAAGCCCTCGTACCGGTAGCAGGTTGTGCCATAAGTCTTGGTTATAACGATAAAGTCGGCTTTGTCACGCGAGAACAACGACCACCGCGACCACAACCGCAAATCGCTAACGCGGACGCAAGCTGTTAGGAGTCGGAGTTGCAGGCGAAGCGGGGTGAATGTCCTCTCGGCGTACCTGATCCTCCTCCACCTCTGTGTTCTCTTGACAAGACAATGGCGCAGCAGTTGCTGCCACACAACGAGAGACAACAGAGGGTGGGCGGGGGCGGAACATTGATCCAGGGGGACGTGAAACAATCGACGCATTTCATCGATTAATGGCCGGCTAGTCTAAACTGCGAAGCAGCCGGATTCAATGGTGGCTCGGCAGAATGGCCTGGCCTCCAATTTGATGCTTTCCGCATTTTTAACTACTTTTTCGCCTTGTTTCACAAAAACGTCACCTGAACGCACCATGCCACGTGTAGCGTCCGAGCGAAAATATAAGATCAGGGCCTAGCTAGGCTATCTATCGTAAGGGGTCACGTGGTCATCGATTGTTCGCTTTAGCGCGTTCACAGCAAAAGCTAAAACAGGCATTTGCTGAGCAAAGATGTGTGAATGCGACAGCGAAGCGTAGCCGGTTTTATTTCAAGCCGCGTTTACTGTAAAAGCAAAAACTAGAAACTGGCGCCAAAAGATGCGGCCTAAAATAGGCAATGTTCGTGCATGTGTTGGCTTGCACTCAAATAGCTCACATTTTACATTTAGTGTGAACGAGCAAATTAAACCAGCCAAACTAATCTTAGCTCGCCAGATTCTTGTTTTAGTAATGAACAAAATTGGTTATGGCGTGGCGAGCCTAGAAGCTAAAATAGGCCTAAGTGAGGTGAACTTATGGGCGGGTTGGGGGAAACGCGCAAAGTAGGCTACGAGCGCGCACTTTTCTTTGGCGCTGTCGCGCAAAGTAGGCTAGCGGGCCGCCTCAGCCGCACAATGAGCGCGCGAGGAGAAGTTGCTCCATTGTCGCGCCACGGTCACAGCATACATGAGCGCGCAAATGCATAAAGCACGATCACCCATACACGCTAATCACGAGCATTCAGTCGCCATGTTTCGCTCGCTCACTCACATAATTAACGCTCGGCCTAATGAGCAGAATTGCCTCGCCTATTGCATAATTAAGCCGCCGACATAATCAGCGCAATGCACAATTGCTCAGTATGAAGTGCACGTACTCTCCTCGCTGCCCTTTCGCACTTTAACGGGCTCATCTCATCGTATGTTCTTATTTCGTTTATTTAGACTTGTTACGCTAAATTTCTTTCAATTAAAATTGAAATGCAGTTTCATTAAAATGCTTACATGTAGGCGTAGAGTAAGTGAAGTTAGTGCGTTTGTTGACTCACCCAGACTCGGTGAGTCGAGTCGAGCAGCCCCTCTAGCCAGCACTGCCACTCCAGCGAGCGGATCCAGAGCGCGTGGAATCTTCGCTGCAGATTCTGAGCCACCCGCACGGTGTGGTCGCTGCCGCGCTGGCCTCGGATGCGCTTGATGCGACGACCGTCCTCGTCTTCCTCCGGCTTCGCTGCCGGATGCGGCTGATCCTTCTCCCCGTCGCCCTTCTTCCGCTTGGTCTTCGAGGCGCTGCCTGCGAGACCCACTTCCGACGACGGAGCGAGTGACGTGGAGCGATTATTGGCCGACGACGGACGACGCTGCTGGTCCTTGGCTACGATGACTGACGGCGATGTCGTCGACGTCGCAGACTCTTCGGCGTGGCGGCGCCGGAACCTCTCGCACAGCTTGACGACAGCCAAGACGCACTTGCACCGGGACTCGATCTCTCGCTGCAACGCCTGCGAGACAAGGCAACAAATGAATCCTGTCAATGGGAGCTGGTTAACCAACATTGCAAAATAAAATAAATAGGCCTGCGAGGGAATAAAAACACTTGTGGAAGGAGGAGGATCCTTAGGGGCAGACTTATTCGAGTCCGCCCAAATGCCAAACCCTGCATGAAGCGCCGGAAGCAAACCTCCTGCTGCCAACTGACTCGAGCCACGTTAAGCCGCTCTCGCCACGACCAATTTTGCCGCGAATTTCCTAATCATTCGCACGCGAACTCATCACGCGGCCGCTTTTCAACACTACGAGTGCTGAATTGGCAGAAAAATTGGTTCATGTGAACCCAACTTAATGCCAAGAAATAATTGCCAATAAATGGCTGAAAATAAACGCTGTCGACCGACCGGAAACGCATGTCTGAATGATGGCAGGTCGACTTCGCTCGGCCACAGAGCAGCGGAACTGGCAGCCGCCTCGGTACAGTGTCCGCGGGGTCATTGTCGTCGTCTACAAAGCGACGAAACTCCGCCCTCGAGACTCGAGCCTAATCGGCAATGGCAGCAACTGCTGCTGCTGTCTTCTAGGCCTACTCGCTAAGAGCATCAATTCCATTGTCTAATGTAGGCTATAGGGTGAGTCATGGGACGTCCTCAAATGCAAATTTCATCCTCCCAGTTGAGTTTCCAGAAGGGGCTTTCGACGGGAGTTAGGCCAGGTGGACACGGCACCAGAGCTGGGCGTGTGATTCATTTCGGCTGCTGGGTCAGCGCGGACACAGACAGACAGAGGAGGGTGTCCAATGGCGACCACCTGCGGGCCCCTGCGAGCTTGGCGAAATGAGAAATTGAAAACTGCGGGCTGGAGTGAACTGGATGGACAAAAGGCCTAAACGCTGAGCGTGACTAAACACAAAGGTAAAGTAAAACGTGTTCATGCGGGCAGAGCCAAACAGACAAACAACTGAAATAGGTGTGTGCACCGAGAACAACGTTGTCGCACGAGTGGCAAAGGTTCCTCATAGCTCACCTCTCCCACGGCAAACACAGCGCGGCCCTCCAACTCCGAGCCTGACAATCGAGTTCCTTCCCTCCGAGGTTTCGCCCATTATTGTTGATTTTGGATGATGGCGGTTCCAAGCGCGGCTCAGCCGCCATTGTCCATTCAAAACGAAACTCGATTCAACGTTCGATTCAATCCCATTGAATGGAATTCGTGAAAAGTTCCTCCTTCTGCCAACGAGCAAATAGCTAGTTCGTGCCAACAAAAAAGAACGCTTTTTCAACTTTCAAAAATTCAAACGAACGCTTTTGCACGTGCACGGCTGGTCATAAGCACGTGCAAGGTGAGCTCGTCAAACTGAGGTTAAGCGGTTGCAATGAAAATGATATAAATCGATTGGAACATTTAGCGAGATCATTTCCATCAAGTTTTATGCACGCAAAATAATTGGTCACCTGATTTCGCCCTCCTGTACAATAGCCAGGGATTGCCAAATGTTCTGAAAACTTGCATGTTTCACATGCGTTAACTAATGTAGAACATCGGTGTTTTCAAATGTCCAGGAGTTTGACCATACCAAGCAAAAGCGGCCTTCATTGCATAGTCCGACTGCGGACAAGTGCGTTAGGCAGTACAACCCGTCATCATGTGTGACAAGTGTCCGCCGAAAGCGCAGTGTTTCCTCGCCCAAGTAGTTTTGCATTTGAATTTTAATGGCCGCCCACTTGTTGGAAGAGTCTTCAGTGTCCATGAGAAAGCCGACTTGTTGAACGCCCGCCCAATATCTATCGGCTCCAACGGCCTCCATCGAGGTTCGTCGAGCAAGATTGCAAGTTGGGCGCATGGAATTGCGTGCCGCAAACAAGCTAATGGCTTTTAATCGGGCTGCCTGGCTGCCTCGACCGTTCACACCCACTCCCCTTTGATCTAGATCGGCGCTCAAACGGCGTTTTGCGCTGCTTTCCTCTTGCGCTCAGATAAAAGTAATTTCTTTCAGTTGCGCCTCGATCCGCTCCAACAGTGGAGAAACTGCATGCATTCACGAGAAGATAAATAGGAAAGCGTGAACTTGTTTATCGAAAACACAATCAGTTACGCATTCGTACAATAAAAGGACTATTTCAACGTTTTCCATTTTTCGATGGCTTTTTCACTTTTGAGGTGACGCGTTGGCGCCAGAGCAAAACAGGAAATGACGTCATCAAGTTTTTCTTATTATCTACAATCCACTGTCAGCTTTGTTGAAACTAGCCAAATGAAACCTAAGCATTGTCATGGCCCGATTTACACGTGGCGAGCGATTGTGGTGTGAGTAGGGCTGGCAGCGACTTTGGTTTTTTGGTTTTTGGTTTTTTGGTTTTTTAGGAAAAACCAATGAAAAACCAATTTTTTTTACAGGAATTCAAGATGGTTTTTTGGTTTTTCTAATAAAACCAAACCAAAATCCACATTTTTTTTTTTTTTTTTTGGTTTTTCCCAGCCCTAGGTGTGAGTAAAAATGCGCAGCTTTGAAGGCGCGCTTAACACTCGGGGCGATAGCAGCACGCGTTAGCTAGCATAGTTTTGATGGAACGTACGGACAGCGTGCACGTGTCACTATCTCTCCAACTGATAACACCAGGAGGCACCGCTAATCCAGATTAGACCCCGCAGACGTCCGCTGCCAGGTGCGAACGCAGCCCTTCCACCAGATAAGCGAATAGATAGCCCGCGACGCGACAAATGTTCGCAGCTTCCAACCTTTGGTCGCCCACTGCTCTTCATCGGCGCTTTTGTGCGACTCCACTTGCAGCCAGTGGCGCACAGGATCCACAAATATTGCTGCGAATTTCTGCCAATTCATCGCGTGACCACTTTAATTATCACATGCTCAGTGGTGAAAGTGGTCGTGAGTTCGCGGGCGAACTTGGCGGAAATTCGCTGCCAACGTGAAATCAGCTCGTTACGTCTACGTCCATTGTCTGCGCGTGAGATGTCACGTGACCATTCCAGGTGAAGTACACCATGTGCTACTAGCCTAGCGTTTAGATGAAAGCTTGACAGAGGAGGCGCCCGTTGGCACGTCACCATGCTGCTTAGTGACCCTTTGCCATTTGCAACATTGCGTGACAAGCATTGCGCCATACGCATGGCGTCAAGATGACGTCGCCGGCAAGCACTCAAGGTTGGCCCCGCCCTGCCACTCAACTGTTGAGTTAGCCCAGATGGAACCGCTCCAAGGAATGCGGCCGTCGGTCCAAAAATAAGCCCGCGCGAGCCTAGTTTCTACTGCCAATCTGGCCAAAGCGAAGATAAGTTCTCGGCTCGAGTGAAACTTGAATAAGCACGAACAAAGAAACACTCACCCTTTTCAGTAGGCCGGGCGACCAGCACAGCGCACCTCCCGCCAACAGACCTCACGCAACGAATGAAACGGACAAAACTTTGGACGTGACGGTACGGCGGGCGAGCAGCACGTAACTTTGCGTGTCTAAACACACGCAACAACCTTCGCTCGTTATCAATGAACTTTTTCCAAAGGAGTTTCGTTCTTTCGATGGTGGCGGGAGATGGCCTTCCCCCTCCTCAGGGACAAATGAGTTTCACCCGCAAGGCGCGTTAACGCAAGCGCGTTACGTCACGTAACCACGACGACGGAACAGTCGACGCCCATAAAGCGCGCAAGGGGGCGAACGCATAACTGGGCGCTACACGATACTAGTAAAAGTCCGATCGGTAGCGAGGTACAATTAAAACATCCTCGCTCAGATCTTTGGTAGTGTTAGCCATGCTACTAGCCTAGTTGGATCGCCATCTGAATTTACATTGGCAGCTTTTATTCAAACCCCAGTCTCAAATCTCCGTATGAGACCGACAGACGGAACTGTCCTTTTGTGCGTCTTCGCTCGTCCGGGCAATTAAATCAACAAAAATGGAATTGACGATTTTGGAAAATTCCAAAAATCAATGTCATCTGGGTGAGGCTTTTTAGTTTTCACACTCAATCTGAAATTGTGATTAAAATCGAAATTAGATACATGTAACGCAACAATGACGTCACACTCGCATACCTGCTCATAGCAGCGTTGCCACGCATCGGATACAAACGGTTTATTGAAAGCTGACGAAATTCATGCTTGCGACTTCTAATCTCTAGGCCCAATAGGCTGAAAATGAAACACAACAGAAATACTGCAAATACTTGCAACATTTCATAATCATAATTCATAGGCTCATTTAATGTGCTGCCAATTATGCATAATTTCCCAAACCCTTGTTTGAGATTTCCCCAGCTTATCCTTGTAGGGCGAGCTGCACAATTAGGATAAAATGAAAAAAGTAAAACAAAAATGAAGATGTAAATACCTTGGAACATAATGCATATAGGATTGTTCGAAGGTAAATACGAGGACCTACTGAAACTGACGCCATTCCATAAACCAGCGCTGCCAGGCAGGAGAAAAAACCCTAAATCAAACCAAAATGTCCCTATTTACTACAATCACAAGCTCCCGCTTTCGGTATCGTTACAACGAAGAACTTCTATTTATCGACAGATAATTGGTCACAAAAACCCACAACATTTTTGAATTTCAATTTAACCTCTAAAAATTCTACACGTATAAAGCGCACACGGAAGTCTTCTAAATCGAACCAAAACCTTTTGCGATAAACTTTGTGTTCAAAGCTAAAAAAAAATTCCTGAACCTAGTTTGCAATTAGGACTCCTCCTTAGCCCCAAACGAACCCGATCCTTAATCCCTGAGTGGAAGAGAAACAGTGCGCCTGCCCCAGCAGTTGGCGGCGCTGCCCTAAACACGGCGAGCCGAGAATGAGAACACCTGACTGAATGTGAATTATCATCGTCCACAGGGTAGGCCCACTTCCGGTACTCGTGCACGCACAAGTCGGGGGTGGGAAAAAGCGTGCGTTTTCAATCTTTCCGATGATTGTTGTTTTTAGGCCTCCGTGCAGTGGGGGTGGATCGGAGGGTGGCTTTAAATAAAAGGCCCGCGGGCGTGCGAACAAAAGCAAACGAGCGTAACCTCCGCATTTTTCAAAACGAATTTAGGGTAATTACGTTCGAGTGAACACAATTCTTGGCGTTGGAAAATCGATGTGCTTTTTTAATCTCCCCCCTTCATATTTCTAAAAAATAGGCCTAAACTAGCTCCACCCGTAGGACTACAACGCGCATTACATGGAATTAGAGTCGACCAAGGTTGGATGATAAAATCGCAATAAAAAAATGAGAAATTTCAAAAAGTGTAATTTCTACCGATGCAAACTTCAGACAAGTCGAAACAGAAAAAATGAAATATAAATTTCACGTGTCAGGAATAAAAGGCCAAACACGTCCGTCCAACAGTAGGGACGCCAGAAGCATAGAAAAATAAAAAGCGAACAAAGTGCAAGCAGGCGGGCTTATGGCGGCCGAGAGCAGGTCAAGCACGGTTACTGAGAAGAAAAAATTAAAAAGACAAAAACATCGAGGGGGTGAACACACCCACAAACAACGCCGAATTTATTGCCCCACGTCATAGTTAATATTTCGCAGCCAGGAGGCGCCTCGTCAGCGCTCATGTTGTCAGGATGAATAATGGATTGCCACAATGAAACCAGAAGAAGGAAAAAACACAATTGTTCAGCTTCGCTCGCTTCCACCCACAAGTCGGCTTCAAGGCTCATTGCAGTCGTACGACAGCTGCACGCACACACGGTGCGATTTCAGCGCGCCATCTAGCGGCATCGGATTTTCCAGGTTCGCTTGAGATTTAATCTCACGCCGCCAGATGGCGCAATTCAATAGCGAACGGAAATCGGATACAATCGCTAGCCGATGGATTTAACGCCCAGATAAGCGGTTAACCGACTGTGCCCGTTCGATATTTCTTACATGATTCTATCATGTAGGCGCAATTAGATATCAACCGACCATCATGATTGGTTGGTCGCTATGACGTCACGGGCAGTTAATCGTCCGCGATGCATGTCGCACGACGCAAAATGGCCGCGGAAATCGTGCAGTGCGAATCGGCCCGGAAAGCTGAAGCGCCTGCAGGCTGAGACCTGAACTAGAGCTGGGTGGAGACGGAGTTCACCGTTCGCAATTAACATTGCGATGCGATAAAGCACGAGTTGCGAGGGGGAAGAGATGAACTGCTTGTCACCTGACCCCCTCCGTCCGTCCATGGACAGACACGGAAACGAGACGCCCAATTCGCTCTGCCGGCGCGCCCTAGCCCAGAGCAGGCCCGGGTTTTTATTGCGCCCCTTAATTACCGAGGGCCGGGATGCCCTTATGCACAGAGGCCCCTATTTGTGCGCCAGGGGAGGTGATGCCAAGAGTAGCAAACAAAAAGTTTATAATCTGTGCGAGCGAGCGAAGCGAGGCAATCTTCTCCAATCTTATTCAATTATTGCATCAAAAGCAAAAATTAATCTTTTAGGCTTGCAACTGCAAGTTACAAATTCATGTTCAAATGCGAGTAACATTGCTTAATGTCCGAGCGAGCGCGCACGTTGCTAATACAAGTCTCCCTCTGACTTGCTAAAATGGTATCACGTGATGTGCGGATTGGCTTCAGCCGTTGAGCGAGCGCTATTCTTATCGGCAAGAGATTTTATCGCCATGTCCCAGCCGAAGCACGAAATGAAGAACATTTGCACCCAAGGTAACCCGATATTAGCGGAGATATGAGATCGTAAGAGGGATTGTAACTTGGCCGACCTGAGCACAGGTGGCAGCCAGCGTCGGATTAACAGGTTTGGACTTGGCTTACGAGTGACTCGGAGGACGAGTTATCGCTCAGCCACCTGCTCGTTGTTCATCCCAGGATCTGTCATGCGTCACGCATGGCGTCATCAATTCTCGTCTTTCATAATTCGGCTCATGTTCACCGCTTGTTTTGAAAATCAACCAATTGCTAAGGAGCATCAATGACCAATTCAACAAATCGCAGACAAATCAAGACAGCTTTACTCACTTCCGGTTGTGAAGGGCGATCACCATCGAAAATGCACCTCCTCAAATTGCTAGAGCATTCACGAATATGGCTGTAATCTCGCTTCATAACCGGAAGTTGCTCAAGTCTCATCTTCAAAAGGGCGGCGCCCTTAGAGGAGTTGAAGCGCGCTGTAGGAAATAGAAGGAACGACATAACATCAAAACATTAGGTGTTTCATCGGACGAACGGTATAGTTTTGCTTTGAAAATCGGTGTCGCTCCCCTTTAAAGGTGGCGCTGTTCAGCCAGCGCACAAAAATAGCGCTGTTCTTGACGCAAGGACCAGGTTCCAAATTTTCCAATGTCTTAACAGTCAAGAGCCCAAACGATTTACGACAGACACGGAGAAGACCAAATAGCGCAAAAATAAAAATACGCCAAGATCATAAAAAAGGTTAATTTGGACATGTTGGCCGCGGCGAATGCAGCGAAGCATTAAAGAGGTTAAGAGATTTTAAAACAAATGTAAAAAATCATACCGTAAGTAAAAAAATTAAATTAGCAACCGAAGCTACAGTCCTGTGTTGGAAGCCAAACCGTTTAAAATGTAAAAAATAGCAGATTAAAAGCGATTAGAAGCTAGCGGAGGGGCAGGAGGTCTCGCGCCCCACGGCTATAGGCCTACTCCGATCCAATGGCTCGCATAGGCCTAATTAGCGAGGCCGCCTAAACAGAAGAAATACTAGTTATTTTTTGTCTCGTAATTAACATACGGATGGAATTTAACCTGCTTCCTGTTTCTCATCCGCCTGGCCGAGGGGGCGGCGCCTCACTTAAGGCCTAATTTCACGCTAGCAAAATAAGTGAGGCCTAAACAACGAGTGATTAAAATTTAAGTCTCGAGGTCGCGGTCGACCGCGTCCTCAATTGCACCAACTGTTGCCCCAGGCCTCAACACCTTGCATTCTGACGTTGCCATGGTTACGTATCGTCACTCTGGCACTCTCCACTAGAGCAAAGCGACCGTAGCGCCATCCGTTGCGCCCAGCTTCAAACTTTTGAAACTCATTCAGCTTAGCCCGGGCAAAAGCAGACGAGAAATTATTTCGCAAGAAGCCATAAGATAAAATCAAAATAAAATTAAATGAAAATGACAATTGAAAAGGAATGGATTTCATCGTTTCAGATGTGCACCATTTACGAAGCATAAATCCAGATTTAATGCCATTTTCATTGTACTATGTTTTAACTCTTTAGGTTCAGGTACACTTAGTACGGTATGCAAAATATTCATCGTCTGTTTTTGTCCAATATTTTACCCGCGCCATTAAAACTGACTGAACGTCTTCTACGATGCCTTGCAAAGGTTTCATTTCAAATCTGACCGCCATACTGTGCCAGTACTTTAACCCGGTTTGAAGGTCAAATCTCAAATGAAACTAGCTCGCCTGCCACTACGATTTACTCTTCTCCATTGTGAACTAAGAAAGGATAATTGAGTCGAGTCAGACCTGCTGCTGCTTGAGCCGTGCCCAGATGTCGCCGTTGCTCCACTCGTGGCTCAACGTCAGAGGTCCTATCTGTTGATCGATCTCGCGAAGCCATTTGCGGAGCCAGCGAATTTGCCGCGCGATTTCTGCGTTTGGTGCACAAGAAACGTTCAATCTTAGATTAGAGCGAATCGTCACTGTCAGCAGCGTCCCGTTTTACCCGGGCAAAAGAGGACGAAGAATTATCTTGCTTACTTAAAGAAGCCTGAATTTAAAAATAACATTTAAATGTAGCGTAAAACAGGTTTCTCAAGGAAGAATTCTTTCGTTCCACGTGAAACCTGCTTAATAGTGCAATGAAAATGACGCTAGTAATCAAATCTGGATCGATTTATGCTTCGTGCATGGAGCGGTCTGAAACTATGGAATCGATTTCATCATTTGCATCATACTATTACGCTATTTTAAAGTATACGGATGTCACTTTTAAAAACCTAAATAGGAAATTGGCCATATGTTTGTTTTTGCCCGGGCAAACCGATACTCTGGAGAAAGCAAGAGCGAGTTAGCAGCCGTTTACCTCCTTTGAGCACCGTGAGCTCGTCCTTGTCGTCGCCGTCGTCGGTAGCCAGAGTCAAAGCGCCCTCTAGCTCGGTCCATCGCGCGTTCAGCTGGTCGGTGCGACTGAGGATCTCGTCTCGCATGTTCGGATAGCGTCGCTCAAGGCGGCGCGACTGCTCGTTGAACACTTTCATCTGCGACGACCGGTACTTGGTCTCTTCCGGGTGGACGTTGACGTGCGGCTGATCGCCGACGGACGCAACGTCGACGTTTCGATCGAGCGCGGCGCGCAGGCTCTCCAGCCAGTCGTTTAGCTCCGAGTGACGGTCGAGGAACTCTTTGAAAGTCCATGTGCAGGGGACTTCAAGGTCCTCTTCGTCCCAAGACAGTTCGCCGTTCGCCTCCTGCAAGAGGCGAGCATTATGATTACGCAGAACTAAGCTTAGTAGGCTAATAGCGTACGTTGCAATTAATGGTCCGAGCGAGAATAGCAAGTGCGACGTGCCGCCTTGAAGAATTGAATTTCGTTCAAGTGCTTATAACGTGCGAGTATACGAACGAACGAATGCCGGATGCACGATTGCGCGTGGCCATTTAAGTCTGCCACTCTGCTCGTAGTCACGCCCGGACAATAAAGAGAAGTCGCTTAAAAATCTCGCAACCTTGCAAGTCTCGATGAGTCCACCGTCCATGAGGTAGTCGTAGTTGGACTGAAGAGCCTCCCAGAACTCGTCTTTCTTATCTACGGGTGACTGCTGCTGTAGCTGGAGTTGCGGTTGCGACGGCCAAAGCTGACTTTGATCCAGATTGTGGCGACGGTGGCGCTGCGTCGGAGTGCCGTGACGACGTCGGCCGTCGCGCCGCTTTCGGCGAGGCAAAGTCGCCGGACTGGACATGGACGACGCCTCGGTGTCCGCAGCGCTACCGTCGCGCAGCGACGACATTGAGAAGCTTGTCTTCATCAGTACACTCAGCAACGACTCTGGACATCAAAAAGCTTAGTTATAAAATACGCTCGTAGAGAAATACTAATTTAAATTAAACTAGTCGCATTTTTCGCGATTGAGTTGGCGTTATAAATAAGTCGCACTTACTGCATGGAGTGACAGCTTCGTTTCCACCAAGGACGTCGTCGTTGGACCGAACGCCGCCGAAATCCATGTTGGGCGGCGCCAACAGCGACAGGTCGAAGGGGTTCGCTCTGACGTCAGACATGGTTGCGAAGACAACGACAGCGACGAAGCATCTCCCTCGAAGGAACTCCCTTGGACCTCAACCTTGGGCCGTTGAGGAAGGGTTTCCCGCACACATCCCAGCTGCTTCCGCTGCCCTCAGCCCGTCACTCTAGCTGCCTGCCAAAGAGGAAACAAAAGAAAATTCAGTAAATGATCTAATCAACTATTTCTGTATTTAAAAATCAACAAAAAAATATTAAAAGTCAATTCAACAAAAACATTCAATTAGACTACGGTAGTTAAAAATGCATCGCTCGCTTGGACAAAATCTTATATCCGACCACTGACCCTCTTGTTTTCTATTATTCTATATTGTTTAGAATTAGTGACCAGGACCAGGACTCAATGACCGTTGAGACGTGCAACTCCCTCTCTACACCCTCCTCCTACATTAAATCAGTCCAATTGAGGGTTCGTCTAACTGAGTCTCATCATGCAAACCAACGAAGAGTGATTCATGCTGCAGTCGAGCCATTAAAGATTAAACCTTAGCTAAATCAATATGAGTACAGACAAGGACCGGCATACATGCAACCAAACCGTGTTTCACTTTCCACTGAGTGCTTTGCAGCTGACTGGAGTCTGGATCTAATTCATACTCGGGAATGGGAATGTTGACCTCGAATCGAGAAGAGCCCACTTCGTGTTATACTCCGATCCGCTCCAGTCGCGCCGTCTCAACTGCAGCGCAACGCCACTTTGATGCTTCATTTACGATTGTCAAAGCACGTTATGACGTCATGTAACATATTGGTCCAAGCCTTGCCCTTTTCTCATCATATGGCCACTACTTGATGGCGTTTGTACTGGAGTCGCGGGCTCGATTCGTTGCAATATCACCTGCCGTTTGTTGGTGTCCTAGCGTAGGTCACACCGGTACCCGATCTTGCAGATCAGGTTTCAGCGTAAATTAGCCAAAGCTTATGGCACGGCTAGAAAACGCTGGTGAATTCAGACAGTTCAGACGTTTCACGCCGTCATAACGCACTTTCACGTGCGCTGCGCCGGAACGTAAACGAAGCATTGGACAATGAGGGCGACGGCATTGTGCATACAAGGCGAGACCGAGATCGATTGTTGTCCCAGTTCCTAGTTCCCAATAAGGCCTGGTGGTGGGCGACCCAAATGGGGGACATGGAGAGAGCTGTCGCCGCGTGAGATCAGGGTCGTCAATCGACCGCAAGCGGCGTAACGCCCCATTCAAGGTCCCGACGTTCGCTTTCAACAAGAAATTGGATCCATACCTGCACTGGGTCTCGGCATGGGCTCAACCTCAAGACTCGAAACGTACACAAGAGTTGCTCCCTTGACTTTGTCACTTCACACGCTCAATACTGCCATCTCTTCTTCAGTATATGCACGCAACACGAAGAGTTGAAGACACAAAAATGAGCCTGAGGGCGGAGACGCAAGGCAACGTCGATCCGTGGCCTTTTTATTCATTGGCGTCTATTGGAAAAATACCTAATTCCAAAATGGCCGCCTTACGAATGCGCCCTAAAACATGGACTTCACACATGTGTCGCTGTTTACTCGTCGTTCTCTTGAAACACTTTTCATCGACGCCCAAGTACGCAAACGACGTACCCTCAAGGCCAACACGTACATTACGGACGACAAGCCCACAAATGCTTTGAGCCTGCAACGGGGCCTGAGTAAACAAACGACGTTCATGTCGATTGTGCTCCGGAAGTGGAGAATTAAAGCGGTGCACGGTCCCGGCTGCGGTATTCTTGCGGAGACATTGTTCTTTCAGTTTGACGAAAGTGTTTTCATTTTTGGGCTCCAGCCAGCCATGCGATGCCATGAATTAATCATGATGGCCTTGTGAAGTCGTGCCATGAAGCCTGTAGTTAGGCTAAGCCAGTGTGAACGTGGCCGAAATGGTGACCCCTGACAGGGGCCATGAATACAATTAGCCCAATTGGTGCAAATGAATGTTGTAGGAGCTGCAATGCTGATAAAGTGCTTATCCTCATACTCCGAGTAGGCTATGAGAAGTTGAGATCACAACACAACACAACACAACACAACACAAACACGATCGACTCAGTACATGTAGGGCCGCAACACTGATTCGCATCGGCAATCTTTGTAATGACTCAACCGTTTGCTTCAGACTCAGATATTGCAACCAGTGTCCGTGTAACAAAAGAACAGCGTCGGCTTGCGAATAAACATTGCACAATGCGAACCAGTCTTAATTCTCTGAAAACCGTTTGTCAAATTTTATCATGCACCGGGCCTAATTGCACATTTTGAGTATGTAGCATGCTTTATGACTAGGGATGGTTAAATTACGGTAAGACAATATTTCGCTAATATTACGTGATTTAAGTACCGTAGCATTGAAGAAAAACGTTAAATATTATATTTGTATTCATGTCTTACTCCGGCGTCGTCATGGATCTAGTCTTAGACGAGACATAGGAGATCGGCCTACCTGTTATGTCGTCCGGGACAAAGGCGTCCAGGCAACATCCTCTGCGATGACAGCGTGAGACTTTGATCCGTTCGCGCACTGCATGAAAGAAAAAGCGAAATGAAACACTCGCTGAGCGCACAAGCGTGTTTATAGTGGGCTAAAAGTAGGCTAGCGTTGACCAGAGCGACCTTTCGTGATCGGACATTAATCGTCATTAGATGGCCAACAAGCACAGCTTCATGATTGCTTTCTTCCTGGCCACCCAACGACGGACGGCCATAAATCTAAAGCGAAGATTCTCCTTTGAAATCGATTCGGCACACACGATAACGATGGTCATTAAACTGGTCATCTGGGCGGAGACGGCGCATCAACAATGAGAACGAGGAAGACGAATTCGGTCCGGTGAGCACGTAGTCCTCAAAGACTCGAGCCTTGTCTTAAGAGTTCTTCCTCATCAGCTCGGCCGCCCGCCTTCCTTCGTATCTTCCGCTTGATGGACCGAGTGACCGCGCTAACCTTCCTCAGTCGGTGGGACGCAGCAAACCGTCAATTACGCTCAAGCTGCTTTACGTGTGACTTTCCACGTGCAAATTAACCACAAGTGTCCTTCGCTCGCTCGGACAATGTCACATGGACAAACTGCGGCGCATTTTATACTAAACCTTTGAGCATCATTCGTTGCGCCCCCTGACAGCGGCCCATAGGCGCTCGTGGAAGTTGAAGGGTTGACGACACGAAGGAGGTCCCAATAAAGAGGAGCGGGAAATAATTCCCTCGAATTGACCTCCGCATTTGAGAGGCCATAATAATAATCAAGGAGGTTAGTAATGTATACTTGGCCATAATTATCGGCGCCGCAAACACGCTAAAGATAGCACGCAAAGTGATGGCGTCGGGAAGGCGTGCGAACAACGACTTGCGAGGCTTCAGCCGGGCCACAAAAACTCAAAGGCAAAGCAAACATATCTCTGCCCGATTCAAACTGCGCGCACATGTCGATAATGGTCTGTCTGCGCAGCCCTAGTTTATAGGCACAAATCTAAGCCTACAATGTCGGATTAACCAGCAGTGGGGCCAGTGGCACGGACATTGGTTTCAAGTTTGGTTTTCCTCTCACAGGGCTGTGAGAGGAAAACCAAAATTGATTTTTATCACAAAAAATCCTTTGTGGGCCTGCTGCCAAACGCATAGAAGGCCAATGCGTGCCCAGAATTGAAAACTTTGAAACACACTTCTGGCTGGCGAACTCTCAGCATAGTATTTTCCCCCATTTTTCCATACAACTTTTAAAATAGACGCGTCACGAGCGTTTCATTCTTACATGCAAAGGCTTGATGCCCCTGCCCTCCCCTCCCTTACTATCACAGTCATCAAGTGACAGGGAGCCATGTCTACTGTAGCTGGGAGAGCAGAGGTCAAAGTCGCAAATAGGCCTAATTTTCAAAACAAACTGTCGGCGATGGGCGCCATGGGAGGAGGCTCAGCTCGTCCCGATAATCCTACTCTAGGGCTTGGCTAGTAGAAAACATGACATCGCTCGAAACAAGTGAAACAATGCAAACAGCCTAGCACGCTAGACATGGGAATTCGTGTTGGTCGGTGCTATTGGCAGTGCGCGCGCACTGCCAATATGGCTTCCATTTAGTCTATTGCCAGTGCTGGTTGCTG
>JAQIYI010000552.1:0-17697 GCA_034700265.1 Polyzonium germanicum | reverse complement strand
ACTGTGTAGGGTTCTTGTGGTCGAAGCTTTGGGAACTGATGTGGATTTAGAGCAAATTTGACCAAACGGCACGTTTTTTGTCTTTTTGTTGTAAAGTTGTGTTGCAGTGAGTGAGTGAGGAATAGAAAAATCGGAGAAATAAAATAAACAATAGCAAATTAGGCAATTTTCTTGTGTGAATGTCCGACTTAACGAAGCGAGATACGAGTAGATATAGGGAGGATTTTTTTGTCCAAAGGTATGCGGAAATTACTGATATAGGCCTACGCTCGTAGACCTACGTGTGAGTATTTCATGTACAATGTATACAGTACATGTAGGCCTAATGAATAAAAGTAAAATTAAATAAAATAATATAAAACTTAATTATTTATTTAGGCCCATATTAATATTTATGTTCTAAGTTTTATTATTAATTATACGTCATAGACCTAATTAAAATAAATATAAATAATAATTTATAAGGAGCGGAATTATATGCCATAAAACCATTAAAATATGCATGCAAACATGATATTAAAAACTACCATATATGCATGATGAGTGGTGACTGTTGAAATATGCTCAATAATTTTTGAAATATGCACGATAAATATGCTGGATAAATTTTGAAATATGCTCACAAAATCCAAATTTTTCTGGATTTTTCATTTATTTTATTCTTCTTCAAGTTACAATAGTTTACAAGCAGCATGTCAACGCGTTTCGGCGAGCGCTTTACATCGCGTGATGTCATCGATTCATAATTTAAATTGAGCGATTTAGTCTGTTGTAGTGAAATTAACTGCGCATAAAAAAACTAACAAACCACGGCGTAACAGGAAAAGTTCGATGTCTATGGCCTTTTTAAATAAGACAAAATTAAGTGAGCAAAAGTAAACAAAACCATTTTTTTTGAAACTATGACAATAGGCCTATTGAGGAAAAATAATTAAAAAGTTAGGAAAAACATCATTTTTTGTAAGGTTGTAAATATGCTCATATATGCAATTAACTCGAAATATTCCATAAAACACCGAGTATGCAAATATATGCCAGATAAAACTCTCGGGGGTTCTAAAACGTGCTTCCAACTAACTCCAAGGTGTATGCATATCAGCAAACAAAATATGCAATTGCATAAAATTCCGCTCCCCATACAAGATATTTCTTAAAACAGCCTCACTAGGATATACAATTTTACTTTGGGAAAGGAAAAAAAATTAATTAGCATAAGGCTATTCGCAAAGCCAAGAAGAAGCCAATTGTGACACTTAACAATGGAAATTCTCCTGTTAATTAAACTAATTTAGACATTGTAGGCCTCAATCCATAACGTATTGTTTCGTATGTCAAACACTATACAATATACACCATGTAATCTTTTTTGGGCTTTGCTTCTTCGCCGCTCGGAGCGCTGCGTTACATTACATCACAACCCTGTTTCCCTTTCATGGCACGTGCTCAATGTTGGTTCAAATCAGACGAAGCTCATTTCCGGTTTACATGGTGTATAGTTTTGACATGTTTTCGATATTTACAATGTCTAAATTAAGTTGAGTTAACAGTAGAAGTCCAAAGTTTGTTTTAACTTTTATTAATCATATAAATATCAGTCAGCCAACTGCAGAGGTGACGTCATTCCTTCGCTTCTTTGTGCCCTCCTGAAATGAAAAAGGCACTTGCAAGTCGACCTTGAACTAGAAGCTAAATAATTTAGGCCTACCTTTTGTTTCCTGACTTTTTTCAGCCCTTTGTGTGACATGTGTGTGTGTGTGTGTGTGCGCATAGACTGGTCCCTGTTCACCCCCCCCCCTCCCCCACTTTCTTCTGGTCCCTGTTTTCCTACTTCCGTCTTTCCATGTTCCTCCCTTTTTTCTAATCTCTTTTCCTGCCAGCCATCAAAAAAACCCTCTCAAATCCTCAGTCAGTGTCCAGAACTCAACTGCCGTCGGAGACTCTGCTCCAGACTTCGCTGACTCTCGTAAGCCACATTCCTTAAGAGAAACTCACTACTTAATGGGTAGACCTACTCATAATTCTTAACCATTTAAAGGGTAACATACTACATTAAGTTAAATTAAATACAACTTAAAGTGGGCAAGATGTTTCGGTCATTTAAGGGGAGATAACCACACTTAGATATTAAAGGGGAACCGTAACTTAAAATGGACTGCCTGCTTCAGTGCATACATAAAGAGAGGGGGGGAGGGGTATTCCACACTTAAATATTAAAGGGGAACACTCCCTTTAAAGTTAGAGAACACAACTGTTTATTGGATTTGCTGGCAATTTAAGTTCGATTTTCAGTTATAACATTCGCTATTTTGTTTACACTTTGTAATGCGAATGCACCCTAACCACGACGTAAGCTTTATAGACATCGGGGAGCGTCTGAATAATAATGAGTATTAAGACTTCCGGTTACAAGTGGCGAACTGGCATTTAGTTTGGGACATCCCAACTTTGTTACATCCAGCAAGACGTTGCATATGAGTGTTTTCTTTGCTTGAGATTAGACATATAGGCCTACATACATTTATTACACACAGTACGAGTAGGCCCTATGTAGCTACCAGGGAGGCTCGCTGGTAGCGGCAATGGCAAAACTGCGGATACAGGAGCCCACGCTCTGAAATTGTACGTGAAGGCTCTCGCAGCATGCAATGGATTAAAGATATTATGGCGGCTGTCAGATCTTTCCATTAAAGTAATGTATTGTTTTGTTTCCTTGTTCCTTACACTCGGTCGGTCGGATGCCTTTTGTGGGATGAAAATCCTTATAACTTGGTCTTAAAGGGGAAGCGACAAAAAGTTTAGATTTTTTTAGTTTTAGGTTTTTCAAATCACTTTTATTTTTCAAGATACTTTTTTGTAATTAATTTTTTTTCAGCAATAAAAATGCTTATTTTTAGCGCGATGGAATAAAATCAGGCCTTAATTCGGTCCTCGAGATTAAAAATAGCGCCTCCCATGCGAAAAGTTGAAAGCGCGTTTAATATGTGCTTGTAATAAAAATATTATCGTGGATTAATTATCGTCGAATAAGGTGCTTCATCGAACGAATGGTCAGTGGCTAATCCCCTTTAATAAATAAAAAAACAAGACTTGATCACAGCTGTGTATTATGCAAACACTGTAGGACTAAGCCTAGAATACCACATGCTCTCAAAATGGCCGTTGCGCTCTTGAGGCGGAGCTGTGCCGTAGCACCTTGACCAAACAGATCAATGGAATTTTCAACAGTGACCCTACTTTATATCTTTATACTTTGGTCATATGCTTTCTGATAGAAATATTTGCCAAGATCGAACTGTGTGCGAGGGTATCACCATGTAAACCGGAAATGAGCGTCGTATCCTATCCGCCATAAGCAAAAAAAAAGGTTGCCATTGAATCAACATTGATCAGCTGCCATGAAATGGCAACAGCTAGGGTGGTGATTTAATATTTAGTGCTGCAGCACTCCTTGTGGCGAAAATGGGAAAAGCCTAAAAAATTATTACTTTGCGTATACATGTAAATGAATGCTTAGAAGGGCGTCGATCTGAGGAAGCCATTTCTCACTTGAAATGAACCCGAGCTTTGGACAAAAACGTAGGCCTACATCTAAATAGGGATGGGCAAAAATATATCGAAATATCGATATTTTTGTAAAATATATCGAGTCTTTGATATTGATATTGGCTGCAGTGTTGCAAGCTGGGATGCTCTCCCACCCCTCCTTCAGACTTTGCCTAGACCATCAAGTGTATGTGGATGCCTACTTCCAAAGGATCGTTTCAGCAAACCAAAGCCACAAAGTCCATCGGCCAAACATCAGGAAACTTGGCCAGCATCTCAGGGAAACGCATTTCAGTTTCTTATTTCATCCTTTTCATATAGGCCACCGTTGACTTGGCTTGACATTCCAGGAGGCCTCTGAACCATAAAATCTTGGGATCTCTTGATCGTAAATTGGTTTTAAAACGTTGTCCTGATAATAAGCTTAATTTATGTTGACATTTTTGCCACCGTGAATCCTTAGCTTTCCTTTATAGCAGTAGCGAGCCACTATCGTAAGGTTTCTGGGAAACTATTTGATTTCTCTCACCCAATCTGATACGGCCTTGGACATTTTTGACGATAGTGGATATCCCAAAACTTGCTAGAGTCTGTTAGATAAACACGTGCCTCATCTAAAGTGACCAAAGATTTTCACTTGTCACATGTCAAATGCAGTTAATGGAGCTTTCTCGCAGGGGTCCTCTGTTCTGCAATGTGTTTGAGATGAAAGGCATGAACTTTTGATTTTTGGTACTTTTATAGTGACAGGTCGTCTCTGATGATAAGATTTGCTGTTTACTGGGACTCATTTGGAGAATGTGCAATACTTCTTTGACAAGACAAGAGCCTTCACTTTTTGCACAATCTCTGGTGTATGGCAGGGAGTTGGCTGTCGCTTCTCAGATTTTTATGACGAGCCAAGAGCAGATGGCAAAAGGTGTTTGCCACGGTTCAAAATTAGATTGATTCCTTTGTCTTGAGACCATAAACCTTCAAGTGGAGAGTGATTTTAGTAGGAATCGTGCGGTGTACGAAAGTGAAACTAGTTGTAAAACACGCTTAAATGTCGACTTTCCAAGCATTTTTTCCAATATTACCGATTTGGTAACAATGCTCCGTAATATTACCGTAATCGGTAATATTACCGGTAATTTACTGGTAATATTACCGACCGCACATCTCTAGAGTCTAGACACACATACATGTACAGGCCTAATGGTGGTTATTTGATTAAGTCTCACCGGAAATCTGAACATTAGGCCTAGATTAATTGTGTTGAAGGCTTGAGGGTCTGGACAAACGCTTGAAAAGACATTAAAATCGTTTGTTGTTTCCTTATACGCCTTCAGCGAAAGGCCTAGACGTGTAATTCATTGCAAGTAGGCCTAGAAGCTTGTATTGTTGCCTGCATATCATGTGGCCGGTCCTAGCTCGTTGCAAATTCAATTTCCATGAAATTTACGCCATTGTCACAGGCCTACATGAGCATTTCTCAAGCTGAATTATGTGATTATGACTGATTAGCGATCAGGAATTGTGAAATGGGCCCTGCGTGCCTCGACAGTATAGTTAGACGCAATAAGTTCATTTTCTTTTGATAAAGGCCCAGCGCAAGGCGCCATAAATGTCAAGACAATAAAAGTTGCAAAAAAAGCATTATGAAAAGGTTGTTTATCGCCCATGTTTTTGTTGCAGCCAGGATCCAGGACTAAACAACAAAAGGACTCGCGTTTAATTATGCAAAATGTTGATCGCTGCGAGCATATTATGATAACGTAGGCCTACACTGGTTAGGCCTATACACAGTGCAACCGTATACCGTATGCAGCAGGTTAGCTAAAAGAATTTTCTAATTAATTTCTCTCTCAAACAATTGCTAAGTTCTGCGTGAGAATTGTGTTTCGCAAACCTTTGTTTATTACCAGGCGTTTTTCATACACGCAAAGGGGTCAAAGCTAAAACTAGACCCTGGAGCGAAAAGAAGCCGACTTTTTATCTTCGCCTCTGCTTAGCCAGTCTTCGCTTGTATCGGAATATTTTATATCTTGGCTTCTACTGTGATGCGCTTTCACTCAACGAGTTCATGTTCTACACAGTTGAGCATACGTGCAAGGCTTATTATTCATCATTCCAAGCACCTTGCGACGTCATATGTCCAAAGAAGAATGGGCAATGCGAGAAATAAAACAATGGCCGTGGACATGTTAATAATGCAAAGGGCGTGGCATGTCCGCGCATTGTCTTGCCAACATTGCAGCGGCCGACTGACAAATGTCATTGCCGTCGCTGGCCTACATGCACCTCAAATGTTTCACATTTAAATTGCAATTTGCTCGGGGCTAATCTCGACTACAGAAATATCTTCCAATTGTGCCCAAGTTAAGTTTGTCCAAAGTTTGAGCGCATTTTTGCTTGCTTCGTTCGCATTTGACCGGTGCTTTTAACATGTTGCTTGAAGGTGAAATGTAAAATAATGGACCACGCAAGGCGCCGTAGAAGCTAGATTTTGACGATGGATTCGAGTCCTGGCAGGATGGCCCATGGACGCTCCCTTTTATGTTGGCACGGTGATCTAGGATCAGGTTAACCGGTTAAAGTCGCGTGTGTTTTTATTTGATAAATGGCGATACAAATAATTAATGCAGAGGGGTTGTTCTTTGGCGAGGAACGAAGACACTAATATTTTCTGAGTTATCACAATTAATAGTCTCACTCATCCGTGAATGGCGATGTATTCGAAAGAGTCGGCCATTGAACTCGATCCCTTGACTCGTTGTTTGTTCAACTGTCTGCAATTGCTCCCCCGCACCAACTCAACATTCGTATTAGTTGCCTCAGAGGTGAGCCCGACTTTCGATGCGCGCAAAACAATGGACGCCAAACGTGTGAATAATGGCTTCAGCGCATACTAAATTACCATAATTAGACCGATTATTTATAATCAAAATCTAACAAAGGGTCGTAGTGTCTTATTTTTTATAAAACGTTGCAACTTGTGAGTTATGAAAGATTCTTATTACACACACCATGTAATTTCTTTAGGCTTCGCTTTTTCACCGCTAGGAGCGCTTCGGTGCTCAATGTTAAATCACAACCCTTGCATGGCACGTGCTCAATGTGAACTCAATGAGAGTGTTTCCCTTTCAAGGTGGCTAGCAGACGAAGCTCACTTCCGGTTTACATGGCGTGGTTACAGGTCTAAATGGCACTTGAACCAATAGAATTTATTTTAAATAAATCGATGTAAATGGCGCCTGCCTAGTCCGATATCATATGAGACGCCATTCGTGAAATTTCATTTGAGCGCCATCTTGATGCGAGTGAAACTTTCGAGTTATTAGTTGAAAAGGCCGGATTTTATTTGTTTATTTCTCAAGGAAAAGTGCGACTTGGTGAGTGCACCCACCTTACGAGGTAGGCCTGTTGTTGCAAAACTTTCAAGCTAAAAAACCTACTTTACGTGTCCCGACTGCAAATATACTTTGCACGACACTTGTGACTCATGTTTCGTCATAAAGTTGAGAAAGTTAGGCCGCACTCAACCTACACACCGGTGGGCCTGAAACAGGTTCTGCATAGGCCTATATTAATATTTCTATAGCTGAGCCTCCAGTGCTCGTTCAGGCCCACTATTGTTTACAACGCTCGAACGACATAACTAATGGCCCAGACGTATCCTAACGAAGAGCCTCTTCTCAGAAGTTGCTGCCAATAAAAATAGCTCGGCTTACGACCACGTTGAAATAGGCCTAAGGGGTGAGTTCAGACGAGAACTCGACCCTCATTACTTTTCTCATTGGTCTTGCACTTAAACAACATGTAGGCCTACGCCGAGTGGAAAACTCTAGTTTCAAGACAACTCTCCTTAAGCTGGACGCCCACCACAACTTTGTGAGCGTTGTCGCCATGGAAACAACGGCTGTGACCAAATGGGTACTACGTGTCGTTAGCAACGCTCGCAAAGTTCTAGCCTTGCGCACTAGAAGTGAGTTTGACCAACTGCATTGGAGTTGGTCCAACACAATTTGTTGATGCAGTTTCATTCGCTAATTGATATAAAAGTTGCGTGCAATTTAGTCCCATTTAACTCCTCCTCCGAGGAATGCTTTTTTATTACGCCTTTATTAATACCAGTTTATATTTCTGTACGTGCAGGCCTACAATTGTCTTGTTTTCTTTAATTCCTGGAATTTGGTAGGCCTTCGTGCCTAGCCCCCTGCTGTTGCGCGGCCGGAGTCACCAACACCGCCCCTGGTGCACAGCCGACGTGCAGAGGGCATCCAATGGCAACGAAAAGTAGTGAAGATAAGTAGGCCTAGCAGTGACTCACAGCTTTGGTATTTTTACGATTAGCAACGATCCAGCCGGAAGGCAAATTGTTGAGCAATAGGCCTAGGGTAAAGAAAGCTGGTCGAGTGAAAGGAAGGCGACGAGAGAGGATGTCCGACGAGCGCACTAGGCTATGAAAAAGTTCAATTTGCCATTACACGTCGTAGCAGCCAGTGGGCATTCAGATTAGAGGGTTTGGTCTTTGCCAGTAATGATTTTGGAAAAAGGTTTCCATAAAAAAGAGCGCATTTCTCCATCCTGGGTCGTGTTCGCGTGGACCCACTGACACACAGTGAAAACTAGTCTGCTAAAGTGCTGCATGAGTGTTGTAACCATGACCGCGCCATTGATTCGGAGCAAATCGATGCTGCATCATCATGGTTAATAGTCCAAAGTATTACATTAGCGGCTTCATATTTCACTGATTTTGATTTGGGCGCGTCTTTGCAGTTTTTCATATTTTCAAAATGCTCATGCTTGTAAAATGATTGTTTACGGCGACGAGTTATTGAAATTCTCAATTGAATGGTGTGTCCAGAAGCGTTGAACACCCTGTACGATTGTGTGCGGCTATAGATCATTGTCTCGTAGCCTACATACGCTGAATGTGATCCGAAATTGGTTCGAATTGAAACGCAATTAAGCCCAACTGATAAGCTTCTCAAATTGTGTCACACCACGATTACAAGCAAAAAGGAGATTTATAAAAGCTGCCAATAGGGGTCTACGTGCTTATTCAGTGAACGCACATTCACAGTAAACCTAATTGCAGACCTGAATCGCTAATAATCGCAGACCTGTCTCGAGTCAAGACAGCTTTAGGGGGTTAGCTAATCATCTGCAGATCTGCACCTCTCCATCGTATTACGCTCTCGCGAACCCAACTCATAACCTGGACGTTGCTAAAGCTGTCTTGACTAAAGACAGTTCTGAGGTTCGCACTAGTCATTCCGGCCTAGTGGGTCTAATTGTGAAAAGTAAGCTTACCGGACAAAAGTACTTTGTTTCAAATACTTTTTCAAGCTTTTAGTTTTTTAGTGTGGGGTACACTAGCTGCGACTAACAAGTAGACCTACCGTAAGCTTAAGACTGGTATCACTACTGATTGGCTCAGCCATGAGTGCGGCCTGGCTAGCTCAAGCCAGGGCTCAACTGGACAGAACTGATGGACGGCTCAAGTCACGCCTCTGTGAGCTGGCTTACTGAACAGGGTGCTTAAAGCCAGTAGTGATACCAGCCTTAGCCAAAGAATATTTACTTTCAAATATGACATGTAAAGTAAGATGCAAAAGAAGTGAATTTCATGTAGGCCAAAGCTTTTGAAGTGACGCACATTTCTCCCATCACGCACTCCACCCTTTAGTATTTTCCTACATAAAGCCAACTGTTGTTTTCTAATTGCAGGCTACATGGTGAAGACAAAACTGGTCCAACAGAAAGCTCAGGCCATGCGTAAAACAATTTAGCGCTTTGGCTCACATGAAATATATTTCACAGCCATTTGTACTTCCTGTTTTTAGATTTTATCATTTTAATTGGTGCTTTTGTACTTAACTAGGCCTACCGTACTCTTAATATACTTTCGGGATCTCGTCAATAAAAGGACTCGTAAAACGAGGGTTTACTTAAACGTTTGGGGCAGAATGGAAACAAAAAGCCGATGTTCATAGGAGCTGCTAAAATTGTTGAAACATCATCTTCTGCCCAAAAAGGTCCAAAAGATTGGCGTATTTGTGGAGGCCTTCACCAAACACTGTGTACAGTAGGGACGAAAAGCATTGCAACAGATTCGCGTGTCATTCTGGTCCTTTGCTCGCTCGGACAATCTATAGCTGCTTCGCAACAGGTTTTCTCGTAAATTCTTCAATCTTTTACACCTATAGCCATGGCTAATTCACATTTCTTGTTGACACTTTGAACTTTGAGCAACATTTCGGATTCGATGGCTTCGTTCGCCGCGTGCAGTTACTCTATGCGAATACGTACCCTGAAATTGTCGCTCCCTCGGCACTCGCTTTGCTGTTTTCCGCCGACCACAGACGAGGTTTAATCCGTGCAAGTTGACCTCCCAGTCGGCACTAACGTGAGACTAAATCACATGACGACAAAATGTGAAGTCGTATAGCGTATAACGCTAGTAACGCGGGTAAACTGGGCAACTTTAAAACAACAAAAATACAGTGTTAGCGCCTACAATACAAACAATACAGCCAAACACAAACAGCGCCTCTGTGTGACGCACAGCCACAGTGTGCAGTGCATTTGAGCGCGACAAGGCTTAGTCGCAGCTGAGTCATCCGTTTGAACTGTTGCGAATTGACGCCGATTTAAAGCGCAATGCAACTCCGTGGAGACTGTCGCGATCGGCGACGAACAACAAGTGCGCTGAAGCGCGATCGATAAGCCGCGAGCAAACAGCCAAACTTGCAGCTAGGCTCCGCCCTGCGATCGCCATGTGGGTCGAAACAATTGCCCGGCAAAATGGCGACCGCAGAAGCGCACTGGAGAAGCAGACAACGCTACCGGTGGGAATCGAACCCACGACTCCCTGGAGCCACGACGCGGCAGACTTAAAGCCCAGGACACCGGTGAGCGTTTCTCGAAGGACGACGCTCAAGCTTATGGAGAGGACTGTTGCTGGCAGAAATAAGTGCCACGCAGTACACGGGCTTCCGCGGCAATCGACCTCTTATGAGCTGGAGAGTCCTCTTCCAACAAGCGTTCGCCGGTGGTGTCTCATTTGGCCGTCGACGGACGGTCGCTATGCCAACGACGCTATTTTCATTTGTCCGTCCAAGTTGGTTCCCGCTGTCGGCAAATTGCCGTTCTGACGCGGCTCCATCTCATAGGCAAAGGCAAGATTGTGACGATGCACATGTTCTCCATTGGCATTTGCATGGTGAAATGCCAACAATCCGCTATGCCAAATCTGAAGGAAAAAAACCGATAAAAATATTTCAAAAGCCGATTTTACGCCATTTGGAGCTTACCAATGGGTATATAGATGTTGTGCCAATCAAGGCCATGCAACCAAAGTGGTCAGAGTCTCGTCTATGCCAATGATGGAGCGAATGGGCTCAATGCGAATCCCCCTTTACGAATAGGGCGCGCTCTGCCCACTGGGCCACTGGAGTTGTCTACTGTGTGTCACGGTAAGACCGTGCTGTGTGTCGACTAGTGCTGCCACCTACCTGCAGCTTCCCAGAGTGTGGCGTCACATCCACCATGCGCGCGAAACACGTGTCCGAGAAACAACTGAGTCACGATTATTGTTTTGGAATGAAGGCGACAACTTGTTGCACATTTGTAAACGACTGTGACTCGTTTCAATTTCATTGTTTGTTCAAAGAAAACCGTGTGAAACTCTTCCAAGTCCTAGAACTGTGTTTCAATTCCAGCGGCCACTGAAAACGACGCTCAATGTTAGTTAGGTTTGCATTTGCACCGCATGGCGGCGCTAGTTTCAACGTGTTAAAGTCTCGTTAAAGCCCCCTTTTCGCTTTCGCCAACGAGGTGCTGCCACCTGGTGGCACACGTCGCTCATGTCGAGGCCCTCTGAGCCAAACGATGCCCACGGAAGAAAGATGATGTGGCCACGGAGGATGTTGCGAGGAAACCGATGGAGGACGTCGCCCTTGACTACGCTCCTTGGCTGTAACTATTAAACGCGCTGGCCGATTCCTTTGATCAAAAATGCTACGAGTTAAGAATAAGGGCTTCTACAGGGCGCTCACACCAGTCAGTGCGCCAGCGCGACCCAGGTTTTTTGAAAACTCAGTAAAAGTGGAAAAGAGCAAAGGACCTATACATCGCCAGTCGATTTACTCAACTTAAAGGGGCACTCTAATACGAGAACGTTGATATTGAAATCTGTCGCCTTTAAACTCTTCAAGCTATCCCTTTACACCCTTACACCTGCTACGGAGACGACCTACTTGATGAAGTCTTTGGGTTGATGAAAAATAATGAAATAAAATTTCTATTTACAAGCATTTATTTGCCAATTTCCATCGAGCTTGTAGGGCGTCTCGAAGATTGATTTTCCTTGTGCACTTTCCTTTCCTTTGTTGCTTGTGCTGCATTGCATCGGAATCTTGAGGATTCCTTGAGGATCCATCTCCTTCGTCCATTTGTTACGCTAAATTCTTCGAGACCCAATAAAAGGCACAAATGTCATACTGCAAGTCACTCTGTTGCGTCATTCGTATATTACAAGTGCCGGGCCCACTTGAAATTGAAATTGTTTCGCAAGACAAACCACCTTCATATGTAAGTGCTTAGGCGGGCCCCCTCCCTTTTCACAATGTCGAATAATGACCATTTTTAAAGGCCTACTCGTTATTAACTTTCAAACGGATGGCCATCCGAGCTGCCTCGATGAGCGGAATATTCCGTGCCAAGATGGAGTGTAAACGCGGTTTCCGGTGTCGCGGCGCCGAGCCCAGCGCCATAAAACGGAGCCAAATGTGTGGACGATTGATTTCCAACGGGGGACAAGAGGGGAATTGATTGAAGTTATTAAACAAGAGGCGGCTGGGTGGTGGGCAATGATGGCGATCGGGAGTCACCATGATCTGGTAGCTACAAAATATGGCGAGTCAACATGGATAATGCTTGTCCCAGAGGTCCCATAACGAGGCTGCAGTGCCAATCGATCGGACTCGGATGACCAGAAGTGAGTTTTATTTAGAAGCCGAAATCTGACATTACCGTTTGAAACGGTGGTGGCCGATAATGGGCCGCAAAGACCCTTCAGAAGTGCGCAAACAAGACTGGGTGTCGTTAAAACGACACTTCCATCAGGCCCTCAAGTGCGGGCAATCACTGGTAACCCACTTGCTAATTGGGCATTCAGGAATGGCCCCTCCAGCGATCGTGCACTCAACCTTCCCTAATTCATTCCTCATCTGTCATCTCTAGAAATCACTAAAAATACAATAAATAAATATAATTAATAATTGAAATATGATTTTATTGAGCATCTTGAGCGTAAAATGAACAACATTGTGTGTCTCTGCTTGTGCATCTTACATTTTCATATCTTAGCTTTTGCTGTGCACGCGTAAAATAAAACCAGCCAACGAGTCATGAGGATGCTTGGCGTGGGCCCCGGCAAGGAGGCCATGGGGTCAGCCGTTGCCCCACTTCGGCGTTCCTCGAACAGACGGAAACGGGGCTCACGTGCCTTTGCCCCCCCAACTGGATACGCTGCCGTGGGCGCATTTTCTGCTTCCTGTTATAGTGTTTCGCTTGGTTGTCATGGCGACCACGATGATGCCGACGGCTCCGCCCCCTCTGCTAGGCCTACAAATGTGATCCTGATCATTTTCTCACTAAAGTGTCCCCTTGAGGAATCTCGATTGTTTGCGTGTGGAGGCGGACACTTGGGGGCCGCATGGCTGTCACCCTATATAAGCGCGACGCGGCTGCCGCATTCGGTCAAACTCTCTCGACCGTCGCAACAGGTCCTTGTAACCAATTCTTAAGTTTTTTCTCACTTTGTTCAACAGTTTTGTTCGTCTTTGATCTTCGAAGCCGTCCAGAAGGCCTGCCGACAGTCGCGCCTCGGAGCAAAGCCAGGACCGGACGTACCAGAAGGCCTCCATCACCAACTTCCTTCGGGGTAGAATCTCCAACGACGACATCAACAGGTGACGGGCTGCTTCATAGTTTTCATCAGAAAAGCTTTTTTTCTTAATTATTCTGGCTAAAGTTGACCTTAGAAAGAGATGTTTTATTATAAAATGAAGCAGGCTGCGTGCGAAAAGATTCTAGTTTTAATTTGAGTAGGCCTAACATTTAATTAGTAACTAGGCCCGCATAAAAATGTTAACAGACAAGTTTCTTAGGCCGAGGGAAAATGATTTAGGGCGAAAATATTATCTGCCGCTTTTGAAAACTATTTTCGACGTTTGGCAAGGATTCATTTAAAAAACTCGTCCTCTTGGACCACCATAAAATGTAACGCAGTTGAATATTAAACGGAAGTTGACTTTTCTAGCGGCAATGCGCAAACCGATTCGCATTTGCAATCAATCCGACACTTGAATCGAGGCTTGAGCATTTTCCAATTGTTTCTGCGCGTTTGCTTCCCTTCTCCAGTTCAGGCTCTGTCTTAAGCTTTTTTGTTTGCAGTTTTCGAGACAAGATCTTGGGCTTTAAAAGTCATTTGTGCGAGGGATCAAAAACGTGGATCCTCCATGTTCGGCTTCTAGATTGATTGTCCGGGCAACGTCGCCTGACGCGTGTTTTTTCTTTGTTTCTGAATTGTTTCTTTTTGAGTAATGGGTTAGTCGGAGATCTTCCCAACAAGAAGTTTTGAACGGAGAGCGTCCGGGCAAAAGCGCCCAAAATAGCCTTGCCCAGGTATTATTTGGTCCGAGAAACCTGTTTGCATTATTGACATTTTGTGCGCCTTATTTCAGCTCCCTTTTGGACATTTTTGTCCACTCTTCAAGACATAATTCGAATTCAACTGAATGAAAGTGCAGCCCTGCCCTGCTTTGATCAGTGGAAGCACAAACAGAAAACAAAGCTCTTTGATTAAGGACATTAAAGTCAGCTATCCAAGTCCATGATTGGTTTATTTTTGAGTCTTTTAATGTCTGGTCTAAAGACAACCTGAAAGCTGAAACTCTTTTATTGCTTGGTGGTTGTGGACTGTTCTTCCGTCAGCATTTCTCATAAACGGACTTTTTGTTTTACCAGAAACTCCTCGATGGTCGCCATTGGCACGGAGCACTCCTCGGCTGCCGAAGCAATCTTCGAAAACCCGATGACGTCGAGCAGAGGCCGGCCTCTGAAAGCGACGGCCGTCGTCTGCCAGCTGTTTCTGCTGCTTCTGCTCGTCTGCGACGGACATCACGGCGGACCTTCGATGACCGCCGCGTCCCCCGTGGACGCCGCTGCCTCTGCCGCCGACGGAGAAAACGAGCTGGTGCCGTGCACTCGCAAGATGGAACTGCAGTCGCCAGTCCTCTACAAGCTGTGTCTGTACTACACGCACGAGACCGGCATCGAGGAACTGGAGCACGAGGACGGCCGCTGGATCGAGGACGCCAAGAACCGTGAGTTGCAGATTCACTTGTTAATAATACCCGAGGGGCAACTTCTTCATTGTTTTTTAGTCATTTGTTTTGCAATTTACTCTATTTCTACACTTTTTCGAGTTTTTTTCAATTTCGCAGTAAATGATATTGGACTTTAAAGTAAACGTTGCAAGAAATGTAACAGAAAGTACGTTGGGAACCGGAGAAAACAATAGACTGCGATTGCATAGGGTCAAGGGGCCCGAGATAACTAAAAGGCCTTTATAAATCAGAAGCTTCAAACAGAGGGAAAAAAACACAGAGGTTAATGTAGCTCTAATTGTTGTGTCTGCTGGCTCTTAAATGCAGTCATCATATCTGTTCGTTGTTTCTACATTTAATAGAATGGCGCTGTTATTTCAGTGAACATGTTCGTGAACCGGACGGCCAATTGATTACACGCGTGTTGAACTATATAGCTTTGTGCCCGCAGGCCTTCGGACAAATACACGATGAAAGCCAAGGATCCTTCCATTCCCTGCGCCCATTCCATCCACCCAGCCGCTAATTGATTTGCTATCACGAACATGCTGCTGGCCGGCAGCTGTTTTCCCGCCGTGGTGAAGTCCCAGGGGAGGTGAAGGGAAGGGATATAGACCGCTCGTACGATTGTAGTCCGACAGATTAGCCTGAGGTCTCCAACTAAGCGTCCATGACTCCATGATGAATGCCCACTCGATCAATTATTCAACTAGAAATCAAAATAAAATAAATTCAATGAAATTAATAATTGAGCAATTTAATGTTTGTAATTGGACAGTTTTGCTGCGGCAGAACAACGGCGGAGGCGGCGCTGATGGCAGCCTAAAGCGAGAGGACCAGCCCAGAGTCCACCACATGTTCATCCGGTTCGGCAGAAGGCGCTGAAAGGGTCCGGTCTGCGCAGCACCGTGCTAGAAATCGTCAGTGGGGGACTCGCCAGCTCGCTAATTAAGGTGGGCCAAACTTTCATCTATCCAAGGGCTGCTACGCAAGGTCGCGACAAAAGAGTAATGCGCGCGCGATTGGTAGTTGCTTTAGCTGATATAACGGCGATAATCTGACGCATAAGTCTTACCATGGCGATAGCTTATCTAAGCCAATCGCACTCACTCTACTCTTTTGTCGCGACTTTGTGATTGCTCCCTAAGTCCATTAACAACTCCTCTTGAGTCCTTTCTAAGTCTGATTAAGCTAAACCAGCTGGCTAATCTTCTTCCGCCACTTTCTTTCTTTATTAATTAATGTTTCTTTTCTGTTAATTTTTTGGCTCTTCTGTCTCGGTTCTTCCATCATGGATGACCGCCTTTTGTCTCATTTGAATTTGCTCTCTTCACCAATCAGTTTGATTTGGACATCAGTAGAATCATCCTCACTCATGAAGCGATTGTAATTTAACTCTGTGTTTAGTGAAATTAGTGTGCCCTGAATGAGAACTTCCTTTAACTAATGAACCTATTTTCTCGATATTATCATTTCGCTTTCTCGACTGCTGTCAAGTCAATTCAATTTAATTTCAATTTGAAACTTGCGTTTTCATCGATCTGCGCTTTTCTTTTAATTGATCCTTTTCAAATGTATCGAAACTGTCTTCATCATATATTGCGCTAACGATTCTTATCAGATGCTTGATTAACAATCGAAATATGACTCAGAATAATGCATAATAAATACCAAAGCAACTCATCTTTTGTTTGTTAGTTTATTTGTATGTGTGCGCATTCAAAAAAAAAGCTGAAGGTCATGGTCATGGTTACAGGGTTGAAAGTAAAGCTGGTTTCGCATGGACACATTTTGCCTCGAATTTCCGTTTAGTCATCCCGTTGCTTTCGTCGGCGTTCAAAAGTGGTCACGTGAACTCGTGATGAATTCGCATGCGAATTTAGCGGCAAACCAGCTTAAAGGGCAACAAGTGGGCCGGGAAGGCACATTTAAATGTGCTTATCATTTGCCAGGCCATTTTATGGGCTTTTTTATTTTTACTGTTTACATTCTGACTCATTGAATGGCTTCTGGCACGCACGTAATGTCCGTTGCATAATAATGGTTTGTTTGTTCGGTTGAGATCGATGACAATTGGGCGAGGGAAAGAATTTACAAAGAACTTGGATTTAATCAAAGAAGGCCTATTCGTGTAGCCTGCATTATACTAGGCCTTGCTGGACTTATTTGCGGCTCGAACTTCTCGCGAAACTGGAAATAGAAACCAAACAAGATTACCGGGCCCTGCTTGCTTTGGTGACAAATTGATCAACGATTGCCTTCCATCTGGCGCAGGTTGTTTTCTTCGACTTCATCTTTGTTCCATTTCCATGTAGGCCTACAGTACACCCATGGAAATTGGCCTATTATACTAGTCCTGGAAAGCCCTCGCCATTATTGTTAAATTGAATAAGTTCAGGTAGGCTGAGGTACCATGCATTGCACGTTCATAAGAATGGCTATTTCTAGCTCATTTTACAAAGGCCCACATAGGCTCTGTTTCAGTAAATTTTATTTTTCTTTTAAAACAGGATGCAGTTCGGCCAACCTAGGGAGAAGTAGCAAAGCCTAGGAATCAGGACAGGAAATAAAAAATAAATAACACGGTAATCTAGCAAAGTTATCAAATACGGTATGACATTTTTATATGCAAAATGTAATCTTAGGCTGATATCACTAGCGGGTATAAGGCGATTCCCCAGAGTGACTCGAGCGGCGCTCACCCATAGCTTAACACGAGTGAGCAAGGCTCGAGTCACTCTGGAGAATCGCCTTATACCCGCTAGTGATACCA